>PNEQ01005712.1:40440-54026 GCA_003012365.1 Medauroidea extradentata
AGTCCTGTGTGCACTGTCCTCAGCTATATTTGTTCATTGGCTGCTGCTCCAGTGAGTGAGCATTTGAACATTTGACGATGTAGCGCAGGAGTCCGTGAGCGTTTTTACGCATGTCCGCCATTGGTTCGGAGTCCGCAAGGTCACGTTTAATAAACAATGATCCAATCGAAATAGTTTCCAACATGTACATGACTTAGAATTCCAACCTCTCCTCAGTTGAATCCGCGAAATTTCCGGGGCTCTAATTATGAGCTAGTATAACACCTGTAAATAAACTGATAAAGAATCCCTTAGTGTGAAAACTGTCGTCCATAGGGGCAGCAGTCAACGGACATGCAAGAGAATCAACAGCATGATATTAGAGTCTACCCTGCAAATCATACTGTAGTGAATTTTGCTGACTAGCGAATATATTTTTCTGGCGTGTATGACTGAGTTTGCCATCCTACCTGCTATTTCACTTCTGTATTTCTAAATATTCTGTGGTAACAGTGTACCAAGTCCAAGAGAATCTTCAAGAAAATTATCTCGAAGCTATAGACTCCGTAAACGACTGCCTGCTTGCTAACAAGATGGTGCACCATTACTGGACTTATTAATATACTTACTTTATTTTATTTAAGATCTACCGTAGTAGTAAAATATGCCGTGCGCCATTTGTGAAAGTGACTAAAAAATACGTGTGTTTTTATTCGAATTAGTCCCAAAACGTTTGTCGGATTTATTTAACCGTACATGCTTTCCTATGGTTACCTAAATGTTGTGTTAATGTTTAAGAAAGGGGCCATGTATTCCATGTACACTAAATAAAATAGAGCCTTGCTGATGATGCAACGCACAGCTTCGCTTCGTTAGTTAAGAGCCCTGTACAGCTGACGCATTAACATTGTTGCAGCGGGTTAGGAGAACGTTTTTAAGATGTACTATACATGTGCTCGATACATGTATCTATAAATTAACACACATGTAAAACTATGATTCTCTATTTTTATTTTCTAGATATCATTCTTACCAACATGGTTTCGGGCCACCTTAAAAAGGCTTTAAAAATGGCTTTACGTACTGCTGTCACTTAAACAATTCCAAACGGAACCTTAAACCGAAAAAATAGAAAAGCCCGCGCTGAACATTACTACGCACTTACCGATAAAAAAAGAAGGGTCACCGCTTTTGAGTCTCGTAAGAAAAAACGAAGGACCAAAACATTGCGCAAAGTTTTAGCGCCTCGCTTATAAGGGCGACACGGCTGTTAACGTACGAGCCAGTCTAGACCTTATCGTCGTCTGCCAGTTCCCGTACCTCAAGACACGGCATATATCGCCTGCTGTATAGGACTCTTTAGGGATGTTAAAGTGCGCTAAAGTCGTAATTTTATGTTTATATGAAATAGTGTTAGTTTTGTAGACGATACTTGTGAGTGCAGTTTCCTCTTACGAAACAATTTTTGCTGGCATAGTTTTCTCATAAAGGTGCGACAAAGTCAAAATTAGCATGTTCTGCTGCCATGCAAATAGTGAAAACCAATTGACTTACGTACGGGAAACAATTCACAGTAAAACAACATACTATACACTACGTAATAGAACATTTGAAAATTTCCCGCGAGCGTTTTTTGTATTTTAAAAAATTCCTGAATTTGCCACTTTTTTAATGTACTTTTGCGATTTTTTTAAATTAAAAATATTGCGTTGTGGGTTTTTTAATGTTTCATTGCATAGTTCATGGGACGTAAGTTCACAGAGAATTGAATTATTTTGTTTAAGTTGGTCAGTTGGTTTTTCACTATTTGCATGGCAGCGTAACAAGCAAATTTTGACTTTGACGCCCCGTTATGAGAAAACTATGAGAGCTGGAAATGTTTCGTAAGAGTAAAATGTACTCACAAGTATCGTCTACAAAACTAATAACATTTCATAAAAATATAAAATTACCATTTTAACGCGCTTGAACACCCTTAAGCGTGTTACGAAACAGCGTACGTCAGGCGATTTTTCAAGAAGTGTTTCACGACGTGGCAATGTCTGTGCTACGGTCTCTGATAAAATCTTACGTCTCGGGATTCGCTTGAAGAACTGGTTTAAGAAGCTCGGCTTGCTATCTCCTGTTCAGATCTTTCTGCGCAAAGAAGATTGAGAGATTCGAAAAGAACTGCTCGCAAATTATAATACTATGGTGTCCATGTAAGCACTGAAATATTTCTCCACAGAAACATAATCAATATTGACATAAATACGGTTATTTAGAACCTGATTCGGAATTTTTTTCTTAGGTGACCATTTTCGCTTAAATTCGCGCTTATATTGGCAACCACATTGGATCATAAATGTTTCAAATCCAAGTTCTTACATGACTCAAGCTATTAAGCACAAAATACAGTAATGCAGAAATAGTTCAGATCATCAGTGAACCAGAATTTAAACTGTATAACTTTATAAACCCGGTTCGGAGGGAGTCACCCAGCCCTTATTATTTCAAGACCTTCCACTGACTTGGATAACTGAGAAACTTTACTAGAAATATCAACAGGAATGTCAGTAACAGTGTTTTTTAATTGTTTTTTAAACCAACAGTCCCCACGCCTAAGTATAATGTCTTCTATCGTTAGAACAGAAACATTTTCCCAGTGCTGCTAATTGTTTTGTAAATAAAAATAACTGATTAGTTGAAGTTGTTTGTTGAAAATCGGATGGTTTTAAAATTATCTCTGGTCTAAGTGTTGTTTTACATTAAACTGTGGAGAATACAGTGAAGAATTTAATGGACCTCCAAAAATTGATTTTGTATGTAAAATAAGTGACACCAGCACATTTAACAATATTTTTTATTCACACACTCATATGTTTTAAGGTCCTGGTGGCAAACTGGCAAAATAGTTATCGTTCGTAATATTGGCAATCCTGATTATCGGCTGCTATCATAAACGAAGCTACTTGCCTGGAAGTGGAGCGTGTTAACTAGTCTATTTAAAGCCCCATTGTCTAGAGCCCAAGTGTAAACCACGAAAAAAATATGGAAACGGGTGTGAAACCCATAGAACGAAAAAACAATAAGCTCGAATCCCATTAAAGAAATTAAAATGTTACTACCCAATTTTTCCCCTGCAGACTTGTTACGCACAAGTACATTGCTGTGAGCAAAATATCTTCATTTTATTTAGAAACGAGCGATTTGCTGTACCATGGTTGAGAGAGCATTACTGGGCATAACGGACAAGCAGAAACGGGACGCCACAAGCAGTCTTGGACTCTACAAAAATAAAAATACAACGGGTAGGCGGAGAAGCGCACATGTTGGCTACAGATAGAACATTAGACTGGGGGAAGGTGTGTTTCTCTCCCACAGGAGTGAGAAATACAAGCGACTCTGTGAAATAGTTTTAGGGAATTATATTGATATGGAATATATAAACCAACATCACAAATAAAATTTTTCCTTTCATGTACCTAAATTTACTAGTAAACATTGATACTGTGTATACAACACCGACGTTTTGTTAAAGAATTCTGTTATTAAGTCTCAGTTCAAGTTTATGAACAGAATCGTACCGGGCGGTAAAAGGAACGCTTCACTTATTTACGATTCGTTTTTGTTTCATTGCCCGACCCAGTTATCACCACAACAATAACAAATACTAGTTACAGTATATTGCGAGAAACATATTGACCACTGTTTTATGAATGTATTTGGTCCGCGATTATAAATGAAACGGTAACAAAAACTGAGTAAATGTTTTACTGGTATTGGTCTGTCCAACTTGTGTGATGACGGCTGATATATTTACGAAGAAATATCATACGAACTAGGGACACGTACTTTTATAAAGTTTTACGTTATGCACAAAACGTATCAAATGTCAATTGATATGATTTACAAACAATGAATAAACGGGATTCGTGTATTTGCTAACTTTTCTTTGAAGTGTGTGTACGTGTGTGTGTATGCGTGCATACACGCAGTCCCGTTAACACCAACCTTTCGATCATAAATGTTCGTGACTTTACATTGGCAGAGTTGCAGTGGGGAAAAAAAGTGTTTCACTTTTTACCTTTGATTACAGTATGTCACAGCAACTTTTTTTCTTTTCTACCACGCGGAATTTTCGAACTGCAGAGCATTGTGTATTTTTTCGCCTGCATATATTCATATTTTATAATTAAAAATTCCAGCATTGTTTTACATAATTCACACGTTGTTGGAAATTTGCAGAACGGAAGAATGAACGTATGACAGTTTACACGGAACGGTTCATGGCGCTGTTTTTGTTATGATTCCGACCAACAAGCATAACAGACCTATGGAAAGATAGAAAACTCAATATTAAGGGGCAAGTTTAGTCGCCATTTTGGATACATGCATTTTTCAACACAATCTGGGTTTTAGATTTATTTTTGAAAATTCAACTTGTTAGCGCTTACAATATGTACTGATAAAATTTCTGATGCCACAAAGCAATCATTGTATGCTACTTCCGTAACGGCGTTTGAAACAGTCCAGTGAAATTAAACAATATTTTATTCCGGAAGTTTGTACAGAAATGATTAATACAAGTACATCGCCAGTACTACAGTCACATTTAATAAACCACATAGTCTTACAGTGTTTCTTAATATAGTTGTTCCTTCGAAAAACTTCAGAGTGTGTCTGATAACTAGGGACCTGAAAATTTCTAGTTATTTTCCAGCAGCAGACAAGAATGCAAGCTTTTGTACAAGCTCTATCAATATCTGACACATATTCACGATCCAATGGTGGTCTGTCGTGAGGAGCGTTTCCGACCAATATTTTTATAAGCTCCGCTTTAAAGTGAACAGTCATTTGTAAAGCGTTACACATGTAAAGAGTGGCGTAGCCAGGATTTTTGTAAAAGGAGAATGAGGGTGGGGTAGCTTAAGAATAACAGGCTACTCCTTTAAAGTTGTGGTTGGGCGGAGGGGTCCCGGGAATATATGGAATTCAAGGTAAAAAAAAAAGTTCTATTCTAGCAGTTTTCGTTACGAAATGGAATATTCTACTAGTAAAAATATATTATAAATTTTAATAAGTTTCATTAAAAGGGCTTGCATACAACGAGATCACATAGGCTGAGTTCCCGGTCTGTCGGCAAATAACAACACGAATTTTGAAGGTATCAGCTAATAACTCGTCATCCAATTGCCAAATTTACATAAATTGGCACATGTTTGAAATGTATATTGCAGTGGAATTTATTCGTGAAGACTTCCAATCCCGGTCAGTGGTACACGGGAGGGAAACGACACAATGGACACAAAAGCTATCGGAAGTTCCAGCGAGGCCATGGGGATTCATGATTGCCAGGATATTGCAAGACAAGAGGTTCGTGCATGTGTGTATGGGTCTTCGGGGGAGGAAGTTGCGAAGCTGCCACACAGACACACATATGCTCTTACGCGCGCTTTCTTTCACGTATCCAGGACGACGTCTGGAGGGAAACAGGCACGTTTCATCAGTTACAGTTTCCTTTCGCGAGCCGGGCGACCGCGACGTCCTTCGTCGACGGAATCCGGGTCAGCCGCCCGTCGTCATTGGCTCTGCGGATTACAGGCGTGTTTCCAATTGGTAGATTAGCAATTAACCCACTCACTCAGCCATGTCCACAATCATAGACCTGTTTTACACGACGTGAAGTTATATACAAAACAACCAACTTGTTTCATTACCTTACGTGTAGGGACCTCTGTTTTTCGCGAAAATAATTTTGCCCCAGTTTGTTTCAGTGACTTACGTGCACATCTGCAGTTCTGTTTCGTGGTCAGTGCTTGGAGGGCCGCGGTGGCCAAGAGCTCAAACCTCTCACTTTCCACCAAGGCGATCTGGGTTCGATTCCCGGCGGGGTCGTACCAGACGATGCCGCTGGTAGGCGGGTTTTCTCGGGATCTCCCGTTTCCCCCGCCCATTCATTCCGACGTTGCTCCATACTCACGTCATGTCACCCCTCCCCACCGCTAAATACATCGATGTTAAGCGCTGACCAAAATCTCTCACTCACTCAGTGATCAGATATCTTAACCCTCACGAGCCTAGAGATTCACAGACGCATGATGTTGCAGGAACGTTATTGTAATTGGCTCAGTCAAATGAGATACGGCTCTACACATAGACACACAGTCAATAACCTTGAAGCAGAATTAGATATATGCACGTAAGACACTTATACAAATTGGGGCAAAATTCTTTTCGCGCAAAACAGGGGTCTCTATGTTACGTGCAAATCTGAAGATCTGCTTCATGGTTATTGGCAGAGCGTGTTTGTTCAGCGGCCTCGCTCATTTGACTGTGCCAATCAGAACAAGGTCGGGGAGACCCCACACGTATGTGATTTGCGGGGAGAATCCCCGAGACATTCAGAGTTAGAAATATTCAACCACATGCCATAAAGCAGTCGAGCTGCGAATGCGCACATACAAGGCACTGAAGCAAACTGTTAAAAATTGTTTTCACTAAAAATCATCAACTCTAGTTACAGACAATGCAATTGGCAGTGAGGAGTCTTCGTACAATGCATACAGATACTTCCTTCAGACTTTACTGAGTCTCAGGACTCCTAGGGACCTCAATATATAAAATATCGTATGAGGAGGTACCTGAAGGCCAGGGTATCATACCGTGAACTGCAGATTTACAACAGAGTGGTATCGTGGTATGACAACTCGCCTCACACAAAGGCACTTCGCAGGCTTGCCCCGAAGGACGACATGAGATGAGGCCCTGCCACGAACAGGCGATGGAATGAGAAGGGTAGAGAAAACGAGAGATCCCGAGAAAAATCGCTGATCAGCTGTATCATCAGAACCAAGACGTTAATAATTAAAAACATCCTATCACTGACCATGAAACAGAACTGTAAGGAGTGCACATAAGGCATTGAAGCCACCTGGTGCAAAATTCTTTTCACAGCAAAATAAACAGTGGCTCTGTCAGTGTGCATAGTTGAACTATAATATAACGTACCTTGGAGCATTACAACACTTCACCACCGGAAAAGGTCACTTCTACGACCTCGTCATTTCACCGAACATTTTCCCTACTCTTCCCCTTACTCCCTCCCCCACGAACCACTCTGCACACCTTCTCTAAAACTGTTCTGTCAACTGCCGAGGTCGTAGAACTCCCCTACACTTCTTACAATTTACAATACCATACGCACCGCCTGTTGGCATCCCTTTACCCTGTCCATAAACCATATGCACCGTCTATTGGTGCTTACGTTTCGTTCCTCTCATTGGCTACCACGAGACGTGACGAGTTCATACACCAGACATAAAGACGAAACCCTACTGGCCATAGCATCCAACATTCGTCACCGCCCCCCCCCCCCATAACCCCCAGCGTAGTGGGGAGAGGAAAAGATGTTCTGTCAACTGACGAGGTCGTAGAAATGACATAGCCCCATTAGCTAAACCTGTAGTTACAGCCGCACGTTTAAGGCAAAAAGATGTTTCGCATCATTTGGTTTCGGTGCCGTATGCGCACATCTGCAGCTCTGCTTCATATTCGTAACTCTCAGCGTCTTGAGGTTCAAGCTCCAGATCACAGACATGTGGCATCGCAGTAACCTTATTCTCATTGACACTGTCAAAATAACGGCACCTCTGAAGTTGTGTACGTACACTGTAAAAATACTTCCTAAACAGTACTGGAAGTTTTTAACCCATGCACAGTACGGAACACTTACAATACTTCAATTTGTTATATGAGCAAATGTTAAACATTACTGGTACTGGAGTCTTGAAGACATCAGTAAACATTTGACTAGTTCTTAAAAATGTTTAGGAACACTGCCTCAACGTATGGGAAGCACTTTTATCAAACCTTTTTTCTTAACACTCCTATACATATCTGTGTTAAATTTACGAACAAGTTTTACAATGTAACGCATTGAAACGAAGAGGTTCAAAATTATTTTCAACAAAAATCAGTAGTCCTGATGTAGTTTATGTCTCCCTCACTCCGGACGCTGGGAACATCTCCAGGTGAGCACACATGTTTACTATACAGCGGAATGTTCTCTCCACGAACAACCCGTGTTCCTCCGTGATGATAGGGCTCGTCCCAGACTAGACGGGTATATAATTTAGGAGGAGTAGCGGGGAGGCTCTGTGTCTAGTCATGTTTCCCACAGAGATGATCACAGACGCCTGGATGCTACGAGAGAGCCACACGCAGCTTCTGATCGACATCTCATCAGTAGCATCCCATGGATAGAGCCAATGATTTTCAGTGAAAATAATACTGCAACCCTTTGTTTCAATGCCTCACGTGCACATATGCAGCTCTGCTTCAATGTCAGGTATTGGTAGACACATGCAAAATTCGCGTTATCATTTGGTAGCAGACTAAACTTCACTTTTCTATACATAAAAGAGCATAATCTGCTATTCAATTGGCCACGAACTTTTGCGTGTTGTCATTTGCGTGTGTTATATCTTTACAAAGATTGGCCTCTCTACCGTGTAAGCATTCTCCGCGGCAAGTCACGACAAAATCGGCCAGCGGGAGACGTCCAACAAGTCTATAGTCACTTGGAGTCTAGTCAGCATGTCTCTAGTAATTAGCTGTTTTTAACTCTCAGCGTCTCGGAGTTCTGCAAGCAAATCACAGGCTTGAGATCTCGCAGTAGGCTTGTTCTGATTAGCACAGTTAAATGAGCGATGTCACTGCACAGATAAACAATATACTAATAATAACCATGAAGCATAGCAAAAATAGTGAGGCAAAATTGTTTTCTTAGTGAATGCGAATATTGGAGGAATAAAATGTTCCCGGGTATGTCACAGTAAGCAGAGGCCCGAAAATATGGCGATTTCATTTGAGGAAACGTTAGATTTTCAACTTATATACATGTGCGTTAGTTTTATGATTGGACCACTGTTAATGAAATTGATCCTTAAGGGGGATGGAGAGCTAAAGTAGAGAATTATAGCAATTCTCGACATAAATATTTTTCCCTCGCTTATTATACAAATTCAAGGCTCAACTATCCGTAGCTTACACTTTTATACGCCTTCTTACTTTATTACATAGTCACAAACTTTCTTATTTTTGCAAAACTGATGGCAGATAGGAAAATGTCTCTTTTTCTTATCTGCCATCACTGCTCCAAAAATAAGACAGTCTGTGACTATGTAGTAATGTAATAAGCTGTACTAAAGTATCATTTCCGGATGGTCGATCCTTGATTTTAGATAATAAGTGAGGGGGAAAAGTTATGTCGAATATTGTGAAAATGCACTGCTTTGGCGCACCATCCCCCTTAAGAATTCCGGACCAATTGCAAACCTACATGAAAACACCCACGGACTTCTGCGCTACCTTGTCAGATATACAACTGGCCAATCACTGGAGCAGCAGCCAATGAACAAAAGGATGAGTACAGAATGTACACAGGACTGCGGAATCCAGCCCGCGAAATTTCGGGTCTGTAATATATGAGACTATCCGCGTGAATACATGATTTTTAAAGATAATTGCATTTTTTTAAAATTAATTAAGACAAAATATAATGACATTTTATTGTGTATGAAGCTGTAACCCAGACATAAATCAGCTTCAAGACAAAATATAATAACATGTTTACTGTTCGTGTTTTAGGTATACGAATAATGATAAATTAATAACAATTAATTAAGGGAAAAAATAAGTACCGGAGGGCCGGAAAGGCCAGAAAGAGTAAACGTAAAAAAAATTCCAGTGAAGTCTACTTGACAGTGCAGAGGTAAGATAAAACCCCCATTTTCTTAGGCAGTAGTCTTTCCGGGGTAGGTCGAGGAACAACCAAAGTACCCATGAAGGTAGGAATAGTAAGGATACTGCGTCTAGTGACGTACTGATGTCACTTATTTGGGTGTCACATTATGGCGCTGAGGCTTTTTGAGGTTACTTACATTTGTGTGTATTCTCCTTTTAATTATTTAAACATCTCAGATATCAATGCGAATAAGTAGGGCCACGATTTTGTCACGAAAAGATTTTTGCCCCATTTTATTTCAGTGTCTCACCTTCACATCGGCAGCTTTGCTCCATGGTTATTGGCGGCGTGTCTTTGTTCGGACACGTTTCTCATTTGACTGCACCAATCATAATAAGATTATCGTGACTCCGTACGTCTGTAATTTGCCAAGGCAAGTCAGAGTAAAATCATCCAATCACAGACGACGTAGCAGAGCTGCAGATGTGCACGTAACGTATTGAAACCAAATGTTGCAAAAATCTTTTCGCCATATAATCGTGGCTCTACGAATACGCTATGTAACTAATATCATTGGTTATTATTAGCTGGAAACTGAGGCTTGATTACGAACGTATCACATAACGCTAAGTTGGTGAACAGGAGGACGCCGTGTTGTCACCCAAAAACGGTGGCTTCATGTACGTCCTATACATAGAGACGACGGCATATCGCGAACATGATTTATGCCAACATACCCTCGAAAACGCTGTACTTCCTTGCCACAACGTAGCTGTCTGCCGACCAATAACATGCATCAAGTATTACAATATCAGGAGTATTATCGGCTCAGTCAAATAGGGCAACAGCTCCACGTACAAACTAAAGCCAGTAATATTTTGTTAGGCTGAGCGTGCGTTGAGATCTAGCAAACAGCTAAGTTTTCCCGCGATATACCATCATCTCTACCTATACATTTCCATAGGCACGGCCACCCCCTGCAAGTACCAGAGCAGCACGCCGAGTGCATTGCTACCATCTGGAGCGTGAACACTTCCGCTGGAGAAACTGCCGCACGTACTGTCACAGAACAAATGTAACTTAACCGTCAGTTACGGTGTAGTTGACCACTGGGTAGAGGCACGATTGTTCCGCGGATTCACCTAGCTGAAGCCTCGACTTCGCATACCTATACACACACTGACCACCGTCGATAAGTAGGGCCACGATTTTGTCGCGAAAATATTTTGCCCCACTTTGTTTCAGTGTCTCACGCGCACACCGGCAGCTTTGCTTTATGGTTATTGGCAGCGTGTTTTTGTTCAGACAAGTTTCTCATTTGACGGCGCCAATCAGAATAAGATTATTGCGACTCCGTACTTCTGAAATTTGCCAAGACAACTGAGAGTAAAATCATCCAATCACAGACGATGTAGCAGGGCTGAAAATGTGCTCATAACGCATTAAAACCAAATGCTGCAAAAGTCTATTCGCCATAAAATTTTGGCTCAATCGATAATCAATTGGCTTCTAACCGTAAGCGGTTATAGACAGTTCGGGATAAATTGAACACTCAAAAAACCCTACTAAGGTTCTATTTTCAGCCCATTCGTATATTTACAAGCATAACGGCTGACCTCTCTGGACACGTCACTCGATGTTTACGCGCGTGTAAGATAAATTGTGCAGTCGGTAGGAACCTATGTAGTTGGCAAAAAAATCAGTTTAATAATGATATAAAATGAAAATATGTCGATTTCCGTTGATTTTATTTCAGTATTGTAGTACTTAAACAGGAAAATACACGGAACTACATTCAGCAAATCGCTGCCAACCGTGCAAGGCTGAAGATAACTATTGCTAGTGTTAAATTATATACAGGAACTGCTTGTGATTTTTTCAAAAGTAGTTAAATCTTCACTACTCACTTTATCCTTGAACGACCTATAGCATGTGATATCCACACGAATTTTTTCATTGTTTATAGGTAGAGACCAGGAAATATCGCGATTTCATTTGAGGAAACGTTAGGTTTTCAACTTGTAATACACGTGCGCTACTTTTATGACTAGGCTACTGTTAATTAAGTTGCTCCTTAAGAGGGCGTGGTACATAATTCAACGCTAAACGCATTTAATCTATAAGTGTAGGTTTCTTGAAGCCAATTTAGCGAAAATTAAACAATAGCGATCCTAGACAATAGTTTTAGCCAACGTTTTAAACAAAATTGTTTCCAGTGTTATGAACTTCTGAGGCACAATCTCTGACGCCGGAACCTCGTGCATTTAACTGCGGCGCAAGAGATCACGCGTAACGAATTAGTAATTCTGGATAAATAATGTTGGCAAATACCATTATCTAGGATTGTCACTGAGTATTTTATACATATTGGCTTCGCAAAAAGCGTAGAAATCAATTGATGTTTTCAGCGTTTATTTATCTTCCATGCACTCGTGAGAATTCCGGACTAGTAGGAAACCTGTATGAAAACCCCACGGATTCCCGCGCTACTATGCCGGACGTACAACTGGCAAATCACTGGAGCAGTAGATGAGAAAACAAAAACTGAACAAGTAGATGAGTACAGGCTGTACACAGGACTCTTGGAGTCTAGTCGGCAGGTCGTTGATCCCGCGAAATTTCCGGGATCTCTATTTATAGACAAAACAATATTTCGCGATTTCAAATACAGCATGTTAGAATCCGCTTTCCTGTGCATACTCAAGCATTGGCCATTTGCCCATCAGCTTCTATTCTCTAGAGCAGTAGCCAATGAACGAATAGACGGGACTTAAATATGCATATATGTAGAAACCCCTATTTTCGGTGAAAAGTTATCGACACCATCTTGTTTCAAAGCCTTGCGTGCAAACCTGCCGTTCTGTTTCATGGTCATTGAACGATTGTTTCTGACTGCCACGTGTCTTAACGGGTTACTGCAAATCACAGACGAGCGGTATCGCAGTAACCTTATTCTATTACTTCACCTATGATGACGGGAGCAGATGTCAGCTCCCGAAACGTCGTGAAAAATCGGTTTTTAGAAATCTGCTGTGTTCTTTTGTGTCTTCATCGTTGTGTCTATTGTATGTGACGTCGTCGTTGTTATCCTGTCTTGTGTCTAACATTGTCTTCGTCCACGTATTGTCTGTGCTGTCTTAATTGTGGAGCCGTGATTTTATAGATTATTTAATGTCGACTTTTGCTTTTATAATTATTTTAATGTCCTTTATTTGTTACCGACTAATTCCTTGCGGGATATTTTATGTTCTGTTGTTGTGGTTTATGGGTGTGTTGACTACAGCCAAACTAGGCTTCTTTGCTAATTTTTCGATTGTTTGTGTTTTTTCTTAGTCCCAGCATTCTAAGATTTCTGGGGGTCGATTCTTGAGTTGTTACGAGATTATTTCGAATTGACGAATTTCACTTACTAAATTTCGAAACATTTATCTGACTATGGCAGAATGGTATTCTTGAGTTGAAATTCCGAAGTGTGGAATCTTAGTACGAGATCTTCCTCAGTTTCGAACATCCGGTTACACTCCCGCGGCAGAAATCTGCGAGTGAAAAGAACGCTCTACTTGTATGACGCACTGAACGCACCTTCTGGAAGGAAAAATCGTTTGTTCTATGGTCGCGCGCAATATTTGCACGCGTATGAAAGGAATTATAAAGAAAATATATATAATTAACAAACAACGTGTTTTGTAATGAAATATTATTGCGTACAAATAGTTACAAAGTCTTTATCAGGAGACATTTAATTCGCAAGTCATTTTATAAGAAATTCAGGACACTGCTGCCATCTTGCTTCTAATTTACGAACAACGACGTTGCCTTTTTTTTAACGAGCACGGCTGTTTGCAAAGCTTAAATTTGCTACGTAAGATTGTTTTTGTAC
>PNEQ01005712.1:54126-72077 GCA_003012365.1 Medauroidea extradentata
ATACATATAATACTGTTCTGTGCATACATGTAACGTTAAGTGCATGTTTCGTGATAAAATTAATGATTTGTTGCGATCGTGTATTATAAAATGAACAAGCATAGTATTAACATCATTTAAAAATACGCGCGGGCACTCTGCAGTACTTTAATACTTTATTTCGTCTGTTTGAAAGAGTGAGGTTGTAGAAATACACGGTGAAAGTGTCATGGCTGCCGTCTTCAAGGCGTTGCGGAATCGCATCTCACGACCCCAAGAGCATGTGAAATTTTTCCGCATGGAATAATTTCATTTCGAAGTTATTTTCACTCAAGAATAGCAAAATGGAATCCATTACGAAATTCCGAGCAAATTCGCAATGGAATAATCTCGCATCATTTCAAGAATTGGCTCCCTTGGGACGACATAATATCGCAATGGCGTATGGGCACAATAGTACAGTACGTTATTCTGTCCCAATGCAAGAAACGTTCAAAGACATTAACTTATTCTAGCTGGTACAGTCAAATAAGAAACGTATTTCCACAAAGACACGCTGCCAAAATACAATGAAGCAAAACTGCAGACGTGTTAGGCACTGAAACAACCCGATGCAGAAAACCAGTGGTCCAACGGACAGTGAATTATAAAATGCAGACAAATGAATTCGCGAAAATTTACTGTATAAGGCCATTGACAATACAATTTAAAGTCTGATAGTATTCCGTTGCACGTCGGGTCGTAAGCCGGTCAAAAGAAGAATCACTGAATATTTAGGAATACAGAAGTCAAATAGCCAATATAACAGCGAACTCAGTCACAACACGGCAGTAATATGTCGGAAACACCTACCACCAATCAGCGTAACGCGACTGCCCTGCTAACATGCAGTCAGGCCAATAGGAAACCTTCTGTAACATGCAGGAGTTGTTATTAACTTCTCCGGGCAGCCAATAAGCGGCGAAGTTCGCTCGTATCAAACGAGCTGCCACGTCATTTCACGTCTGTATTACTATCTAGTCTGTGGCTGAATCTAGTCACGTATGAAAACATAACTAAAATATTTCCACGAAACGTGCGAGAATGTTCGCGATCGTGCCGAGTTGTGTTTCAGAGGCACGAGCAGTGGCTAGAAAGGGTGAGAGAGAGGGACAGGGAATTGGGGGGGGGGGAAGAGGCAGTTAAACAGACCATGACATACAGCTGGGGACAACGGGAGCGATGCGTAAAGACGCGGAATACCTAAACATACAGAGTTGGAACCGCTACGCGTGAATCACGGAACTCGAGCCACACCCTCCAGTCACAGAATATTTAGGAATACAGAAGTGAAATAGTCGGCAGAAAGGCGAACTCAGTCACACACGCCAGCAAAATGGCTTCCCTGGCCAGCAACATGGCGGAAACACCTACTGCCAATCAGCGTGAGGCAGCTGCTCTGCTAGTTGGCAGCCAGGCAAATAGGAAACCTGTAGTAGCATGCAGGAGCCAAACAGACACGGGGCTGGAGTCTACAGCCTCGGGCAGCCAATAAGCGGCCAAGTTCGCCTATATCAAACGAGCCGCCACGTCATTTCACGTCTGTATTACTATTTAGTCTGTGCTCCAGTAAAGCAACTCAACCTTCTGCTTCTGTCAGACACTTCGACACCCACCAAGGCCATACGGGTTCGATTCTCGGCTGGGTCGATCCCCGGATTTTTTCATGTGCGAAATCGTGCCGGACGATGCTGGTCGGCGGATTTTCTCGGGGATCTCCTTTTTTTTCCTGCCCTCTCACTCCAGCGCTGCTCCATACTCACCTCATGTCACCCCTCTTTAGCGCCGAAGATCTCGATGTTGGGCGCTGGCCAAAATCTCTCACCCAATCTGGCAACAATGGATAGTCCGAGGGATCGGTTCTCCCCAGGGTTTTCTTGTCAGCCACCCCCCTTCCCCTTCCCCAAATGTTGGAATTTAGTTTGTAGGCACATTGTAATGCCCCAACTTCATGTTAACCTAGTCCAATGCGTCTGGAGGGAGTGTGATCGCTTTCTGGCAGGATTACATTAATCCTGTCCGCGTGGTGGCCTGTTGGCCGATGTACCCAGTGGGTAGGCCATGAAATTTTCTCGAAAAAAATTTTGCCCCACTTTGTTTCAGTACCTTGCGAGCACATCTGCAGCTCTGCTGTGTGGTTATTGGCAGAATGTCTTTGCAAAGTGACAACTCTCATTTGACTGTGCCAATCACAATAACGTTACTGCAACCCGACACGCCTGTGATTTGCGGAGAGAACCTCAAGACACGTGACAGTTAAAACATCCAATCACTGACAGTATAAATTACTAGAACTGCATATATGCACACAAGACACTGAAACCAACTGGGGCAAAATTCTTTTCGCGAAAATTTCGTGGCCATACCAATGGGTCTAGTGCGGTGACAGGCCTAGCCTAAAACTGCTGACAAATAACGAATAACATGCACAGTAAAAAAAATTTTGTACTTTTACAAAAAAGGTTTTTTGGGAACCAGTTTCCAAAAACGTTTTTTGTAACACTACGAAAGTATTTTGTAAAATTTACAAAAATATTGTAAATTTACAAATTTCTTTGTACATTTACAAACATTTCTGTAAATCTAGAAACAAATGTTGTATATTTACAGCTAATATCTGGTTCATTTTACAATAATTGCTTGTAGTGTTACGAAAATTTTTTTTGGAAACTAATTTCCAAAAAAAAAATTTGTGACAGTACGAAATGTTTTGTAAAATGTGAAAGGTCTCCAAGGTTTATTTTGTTTCAGTTCGAAAAATCTGCTGATTAGTATTATTGTACTAGTTCCCAAAGTTGTTTACGATATTTGTAACCACTTTAAAAAGGTTTCTGACATCTTATTTTTATTATCTGACTGATACTGTTCTGATATAGGCAGTTCGGAATAAAGTGAGCACTCGAAAAAGCCCTGCTAAAGATCTATTTCCAGCCAATTCGTATCTTTCCACGTGTAGCAGCTAACGACGGGAAAAGTCTAACCTCCTGGACACGTCACTTTATGTTTGCGCGTGTAAGATAAATTGTTCAGTCGATAGGTACATACATAGTTTGATAAAAAATATGTTTATTAATTATATAAAATACATTTATATCGCTGTCGGTTGATTTTGTTTCAGTATTGTTGTATTTAAATACGAATAAACACGGAACTATGTTGTGTTATTTCGTTGCCAACCATACAAGCAGTACGGTGACTATCGGTAATGTTGAATTATATGTAGTAACAGCTAGTGATATTTTTCAAAGGTTAAATAATTAGTGTTCACTTTATTCCGAACGGCCTATATTACGGTACAAGAATTTCCTTGTAAATGTACAAATGTTTTTTACTGTGTGGCAACAATGGCTTGAGTGAGGTCTGCTTTGCATCGGGCGGTAAGGTGGAAGAATGAAGTGCGGCGGCTGGTGATTGTTTATCGGACGTAATAAACACCAGACCAGCCGCGCGTTCCACTTTCTACTCTGGAAGAATACTACCACCGCCGCCGCGCGTTTGAATAACGGCCGTTGCTCGGTCCTTACGTCCTCGTGTGATCGCAAGCTGCACGCCCTCCGCGGGAGAAAGGAACGGCTAGGAAATCACGCCGGCCACAAGACAGACGGGACGATGTCACAGACTAAATAGTAATACAGACGTGAAATGACGTGGCGGCTCGTTTGATATAGGCGAACTTGGCCGCTTATTGGCTGCCCGAGGCTGTAGACTCCAGCCCCGTGTCTGTTTGGCTCCTGCATGTTACTACAGGTTTCCTATTGGTCTGGCTGCCGACTAGCAGAGAAGCTGCCTCACGCTGATTGGCAGTAGGTGTTTCCACCATGTTGCTGGCCAGGGAAGCCATTTTGCTGGCGTGTGTGACTGAGTTCGCCTTCCTGCCGACTATTTCACTTCTGTATTCCTAAATATTCTGTGACGATGTCGAGGAACAATCCCGAGTATTTTCCCGTCGAACAGGCAGGACCCCGGCTTGCCTTCCGACTTTCTCCAGCTTGTCCTGTAAAGTTTCCTTCCAACTGTTCAGGACAAACTTAGCGCTGCTTACAATTTTCTGTCAGCCATTGTTAGAGACCTGAAAAAATTCTCGTTCTCTTGTGGGTACAAGCTATAATTCAAACCACTGTACATTTATGAGAGTGAAGTAACTGGCTCCTCACTTATTTGACATGTCTTGGGAAGTCGCTCAGTCAAAGATAAAGAATCAACTACACGCAGGCCCAATCATGTGATACATCTGCGTTAACGAGGGACCAATTAATAGTAGTTGTCTGTTTGAGTGCACATATATTCTTGCGGGTTAGCCTGCAGACCCGTGGACACGGCGAATTTTTCCCGTCTCTAGCCATTGTGCCGCCATTATCTACTATTTTAAGTACGAAAACTTCCATGTAACTAAAATCTAGTGTAAACATTTCACAACTCTCAAAACTTTACTTTTGTAGCCACAACAAACAAATTTTTTAAATTATTGAAAATTTTGGGATGTGCTCATTATTAGGCCATGATCCATCACTTCGACTACTTTCACGATGATTATTTTTTTAATCCTACACAAAAGCAGATATCTAAAAACTATTGCACATTTTTGTTAAAAATAATTTTGGCTGTATATTATAATTTTTTTCTAGATAAAAATGTATTTAGATTTCGCTAATTAGTTCATTAATGAGGATTTTCTTAATTGCATAATTATTTGAAACTATTGTGTATTTTGCCTTGAAAAAATAATTAGCATAGTATACACGTTTTTTTTTTTAACAAAACTGAGCAACAGTTTTTCAATATCTGTTTTCGTTTAGGAATTTAAAAAATAACTATCGTGAAAGCATTCAAAATGATGGCTCATGGCCTTGTAGTGAACTGTCTATACATAAGCCAGTGGCCCCAATGTTACTAGACCACCAATGTATAGGGATGTGCAAAATTTGCATTATTTTCTGACAGTATTCTGCACTGCAATCTGTGTACGTTCTATCGACGTCTCTCATTGGCCGGCAATTTCGTGGCCTACCTCAGAGATCGCTAATAGCTACAAGTCCAGCGGTACAGTGATTAATATCTGTAATGGGTAACTGTCATACAGGTTTTTTTTTTATATCTGCTCTCGTTTAAGCGTAAAAAAAATTAATATTGTTAAAAAAAAAGCAGAAACAAGAGCGCATGGCCTTAGGTTTGGTTTTATTTTCTGTTCAACTAGTATATATTTTTGTATTTTCTAAGTGTATTATCTGACATAATATGTATGTTTGGACGACAACTAATCTTCGCTTGTTTTTCCAATGTTTGTTTCGTCCCACCTGGTTGTCTTGAACGACAGGGTACTGCAACGGCGTACGTCCACGATCATACTCAAAATAATTTCTCCCATTGTAAGTCTTTCAAACAAAACTAGCCTAGCTGTTATCCCTTCTCCATCAACTACACCAACTACAATTCTTCCACTTCTCCCTTAATACCAACATGAATAGTGGCACAATACATTTCAGGATTGCCATATTAATAATATAATGTTCGTTGTTACATATACCTTTTTATTCATACTAAATAAAACTATACGTTAATGACATGCGTTGGCATAGATGCATAAGCTTATTCCTCTGTTATTTAACTGTATCATCAATTTTACGTTGAATGCACTGTCAGTCGGAAGGTGGGAACTCTTGCAACCTTCTATTAAGGATTTATTTTCCTTGTTCCAGTTATGAGGGTCCGCGCAAGAAGCTCAACTGACATGCATACGACAACAGCAGCACCTCGTAGCCAATCTCGGTGAGGACACGGTCTTCGCTCCCGTGACGGAGCACTGACCTTGCGCACGACGGCAGATGGATGTTTCCTCGCGTCAACTTCTGCAATCACGCAACCTTAGACCCATTGTCCACCACGTCCGCAACGTCTCTTGAAGTAGCTATTGCGCCGTTCCCAAGGCCGCGGTGGCCAAATGGTCAGACCATTCGCCTCCCACCAATGCGATCCAAGTTCGATACCCGGAGGGGTCGGTCCCCGGATTTTCACACGTGGGGATCAAGTAGGATGATACTTTTGGTCGGCGGGTTTTCTCGGGGATCTCCCGCTCTTTCATTCCAGCGCTGCTCCATACTCACCTCATAACCCTCACCAGTCACCAGCGCTAAAGACCTCGATGCTAAGCGCTGACTAAATCTCTCACTCACCCTCCTAGACTATTCGCGACAAAGGGTGCCTTTTTGAAGCCCTAGTTACTTTTCTTATTTTCATAAATCTGAACATTATAGTGTATTCAATAAATAAAGCAGTGCGATTTCACGTTACTCAAATTTCAAACATTTGTGGCAATAATTGTATACATTATATCAACTGATTATTATTTTTTCACGAGACACTATTCAAAAGTACTAATACTGAACAGCATATACCTGCGCTTGGAATTTGTTGCAGGAAACTTCATTTTTATGGAATTTTTTAATCAAAACTAAACACACTTCAAACTACGTATTTTCAAGTTTAAAAATTCGGCATGCTTAAGATTATTTTCGGATTTCTAAAAATGGCTAAAACGTCTTTTTCAGAGTACCATACCTACCAAAATACCATCCGGATTCGGAAAACAGAATGGTAGAAATAGGCGTATGACTTTAAAACTTTCATCAAGCAAATTAACTGATCTGATTACAGCTTAACGTTTCATAGAAAAATGATTAAACGCCAGAATTTAATTTTTAACACATTTAAAACATTTAATTAAATTACGATTTTGGCAAAATAAACTGTGTATTTCCGTTATCGATGCTTTAGGAACGTCTTTTTTTTTCTCGAGAAAACAGTACTGGAG
This sequence comes from Medauroidea extradentata, assembly GCA_003012365.1. Classification (NCBI taxonomy): domain Eukaryota; kingdom Metazoa; phylum Arthropoda; class Insecta; order Phasmatodea; family Phasmatidae; genus Medauroidea; species Medauroidea extradentata. The sequence goes on from PNEQ01005712.1 coordinate 60,953, forward strand.
CTTATACGTCACAACTCTTTGGCTTTTGTGTAAGGAAATAGGCCTATTGGGAGTTTTGTCCAAAATTATAATATACTTATTATGTAAACATCCGTTTCAGTAATAACATTTATGGCGAAAAATAAATATACGTAAAATAAATATTAACACTATCGTAAACATAAGTATTAATATTTTCGTACACGCAAGAACAACAATTACTGTGACGAATAAGCTTCAAGTACTCTATGTAAAGCCTTAGAGCTATGAACTTCTCGCCAAAAGTTCATTTGTCCCCAGTTTGTTTCAGTGCATTGCATACATGTATGCAATTCTGCTTCATAGTCGGTGATCGGTAGGAACAAGAAGTTTTCGCGAAAATATTTTTGTACCACTTTGTTCCAGTGCTTTATATGAACATCTACAGTTCTGCTTCGTGGTCAGTGATTGGACGTTTCGACTCCCAGCATTTTGGGGTTACATACGAAAATGACGGACGTGTGGTGTCGCAGTTAACCTTGTTCTGATTGGTAGAGTAAAATGAAAGATTACTTTACACAAATACTCATAGCTAGAGATGATAGTCACAGACCGAAAATTTTCGCGTTTTCTATTAGGCGCAGGCTAGAATTCAAGCAACTATACGTCTGTATCACGTTCACAATTGGCCGTTGACTTACTCGCCATTTCCTGGAAGTAGCCGAGCCAACAATACAATTGTAACTGAATACTGACCCATTTCACTGTGTCAGTGAGCAGCTAATAAACAGCTGCTGTCTGCACGACTTCACATATATTGTTGGAGGCTAGCCTAAATTACAGTGAACACGCGAATTTCCCCGGTCTCTAATGATGGTATATCGCGAAAATCTTTTGAGCCGACATATACCCTTGAAAACACGGTAGTTTCTTGTGACGGTATGCTTGGGTGATATACGTCTGACACAACGTAGCTGTCTGTAGACCAATAATAGGCACCAAATATTACAATAGTGGGATTCTAATTGGCTTAACAAAATAGGGTAACAGATCCACGTACAAGTTAAAGCCAGTAACCTTCTGGTAAGCTGAACATGCGTTGAAACCCAGCAAATAGTCAAGTTTTCCCGCGATAATCCATCCCGCATGCTAGAATCCATTGTACTGTGCATACTCAGGCCCCGACTATTCTCGTTCATTGTCTGCTGTTCCACTGATTAGCAGCCAGTGGACAAATGACCGGGGCCTGAGTATGTATAGGATAGTTGATTCTAAAGTGCAAGTCATTCAATCGGCGAAATTTTCCTGGCTCTACTCATACCCAATAACGAAGAAGTAGAACTACAGATATACATATAAGGTATTGCAACATAGCGTTGCAGAAATGTTTTCGCGAAAATTTCTGGTATCTAGTGATCGGATGTTTTAACTCTCGCGTGTTTTAGGGTTCTACCCGCAAATTACAGACGCGTAGTGTAGTAGTAACCTTACAGTCCAATGAGAGACGTCACTTCACATAGACACGCTGCCAATAACCACGAAGCAAAGCTGCAGATGTGCAGGAAGGGCATTGAAAAAACAAACTAGGGCAAAATTACGTTCGTGGAAACGTCATGGCACTACCTGTAGTGTCCGGTCAACGTGGTAATTCTCACGAATATTACGTCGCTCGCGAGGACGACTGTCCTTGACACTGGAGTAGTGACCTTGAACAATACCAAGGTCGCTCCCGCGCGTCTGTCGCCCCTACGTCATTCGTCGGCGTGAGAATGGAAGTTGGCAGGTGACGAGGAGGAAACATGACCTTCCACTAGTCGAGGAGACACTAGTCAGCCAAGACCTGGCCCGGACCTCTGTCGGATCGGGATAAAGTGAGAACTTTTGAAACCCTAGTTACTTTCCCTCTTTAAAATAATTTGTGGTTTTATGCCAATTTTTTCCTTTAAAAAAAAAACGCCTAAGCAAGGTTAATTCTACTACAGGTTAGGAAGAAAATGTGTTTTCTTATGAGAGAGTTTGTCACAGGAAAAATTATGCCTCTAGCTTCGCTGATATCGCTAAGGGGCCGGAAAAACACGAAACTGTAGTCAAATTAAATTAAAATGGGCTTGGAAATTACAGAAGTCATTTAACTTAATGTTAAAGTGAAAATTAGCCAATTTCGCGTTTTAAATTATCAATTTAATGTAACTGAAAATTCAGGAAAGTTTTGTGATTGGTCAGTTTACATTCCTTACCGATACCAGCGCTGAAGCGGCAGAAATTTTCCCTGTGACAAACTTTTAACATTGATATTTCTAACCTGTTGTAGAATTAACCTTAACATAAGTAATAGTCAATGTGCATAGATTGCACCGTAACCGAAGTTGACGTTTGATTTCACAACAAATATATCATTAAATTATTATTACAGACAAAACGGTCTTCAAAAGTACTCACTTTATCACGTACCGCTTATAATGTTGTTTCGAATACAAATGCGTACATCAATTTCCAAAAACTAAATCCAATATAATATCTTCGTGAATGAGCGAATGAAGGTTAAACGATATTAACCACAGATAAACACTAGAAACCAAGTGGCGATAGACAATGCATAAGGCCCGGTAGTTTTCGCGAAAAGTTTTTTGCCCCACTTTGTTTCAGTGTCTCACGTGCACAACTGCAGTTCAACTTCACGATTATTGGCTGAGTGTTTTTGTGTCGTTATTCATTTGACTGTGCCAATCAGTACATGGATAACTGTAACAGAACACGCCTGTGATTTGCGGGTTTAACGTCCAGACGCTGGGTGTTACGGCATCCAATCACTGACCACAAAGCAGAGATGCAGGTGCGCACATAATGCACTGAGACAAAGTGGTGCAAAAATCTTTTCGCGAAAACTACCGGGCCTTAACAATGCACTATAGATAGCAGATAGTACAATAGCACAGACTAAATAGTAATACAGACGTGAAATGACGTGGCGGCTCGTTTGATATGGGCGAACTTCGCCGCTTATTGGCTACCCGAGGCTGTAGACTCCAGCCCCGTGTCTGTTTGGCTCCTGCATGTTACTACAGGTTTCCTATTGGCCTGGCTGCCGACTAGCAGAGCAGCTGCCTCACGCTGATTGGCAGTAGGTGTTGCTGGCCAGGGAAGCCATTTTGCTGGCGTGTGTGACTGAGTTCGCCTTCCTGCCGACTATTACACTTTTGTATTCCTGAATATTCTGTGACAATAGCGGGATTCTTATTGGCTCAGTCAAATAGGGTAACAGCTCCACAAAGAAGTGAAAGCCAGTAATCTTCTGGTAAGCTGAACGAGCGATAAACCTAGCAAACAGTCACGTTTTCCCGCGATAGACCATCATCTCTCGCCATAGGTTTCAAACTCCCGTGTATGAAAGTGACTTAATGTGATTGGGACACTGTTTACGAAACTCGTGAGCCAATAGCTAACCTGTGTGAAATCAAGCACTGAATCCCTCGCTACCTTCATGTACTAACTGGAGCAGCAGCTTATGTACAAGTAGCTGAAGACAGAATGTACACAGGGCTATGGAGTCCAGCATGCAAGACATTGAATCCGTGAAATTTCCGGGTCTTTAGTAAAGAGTATGTATTCTCTGATTCCGATTTAGAAATAATAGAGACCGCGGGTCATAACCTGCATGCTGGACTCTACAGTCCTGTATAACTCTCCTCAGGTACTTGTACATTGGCTGCTGCTCCAGTGAGTGGCCAGTTGTATATGTGACAAGATAGCGCAGGAGTCAGTATGTGTCTTCAAGCAGGTCTGCTATTGGCTCACAGTCCTCAAGGATCAGTTTCATAAATAGTGGCCCAATCACGTAAGTCACTTTCAAACGCAGGAGTTCGACACCTAGCGTTTCCGCGAATGAATTCGTGAACTGTACGGGTATTTAGAAATAACAAATGAAAGTCGTATGAGGAGGGTATCCGAGTACCACGGTACTGCGCCTCTAACTGCAGACTTACAACTGAGCTAGTGCCACGTAGGTATCTGCCTGCTTCGGGGAATGATATGAGAATGATACCCTAATGTGGAGAGCCACCGGAATAAAGGGGAGGGGCAGGGAGATCCCCGAGAAGGCTCGCCAATCAGTTGCACCGCACAAAACGAATCCCACATGTGAAGGTCCAGGGACTTGCCCCGCCAGGAGTCGAACCCGAATCCCTTGATGGGAAGGCGAGTGCTCTGGTCAGTGTACCAATCGCGGCCCCACAATTTAAAGCGTAAGCGGCAAGCCTCAATATTTTCAACCAGCGAAATGTTACTATCGTCAGAGATTATGGTCAGGGATGGTGAAATTTCGCGAATTCAATGACCTGCTCAAATATCCTATGCATACTCAAGCCCTGTCTATTCGTTCATTGTCTGCTGTTCCACTGAGTAGCAGCTAGTGGACAAATGGTCGGGACTTGAGTATAAATAGAAAATAAAATACATTCTAGTTACTTTCGCAAGGCGGTGCATGACGGGAAATAATTTTCCTCGCGAATATTGTGGCAACACTTCACAATAACTGAGATATCTGAAATTCCTGACTGCACAATGCAAACAAAAAATTCTCAGATTTTACTCCAGTTCCCCTTAGTTTCGTCTTTACCTCAAAATTTTTCTCGTTTGACTCTGCGATCGATCCTTAGATCCTGAAATGGTATTTACCAACTGTTGTTAAAAAAAATTGTACTTGATCGTGGCACAGAATATTTAGGAATACAGAAGTGAAATAGCCGGTAGGACAGCGAACTCAGTCACACACGCCAGCAAAATGGCTTCCCTGGCCAGCAAGATGGCGGTAACGCCTACAGCGAATCAGCGTAAGGTGGCTGCCCTGCTGACCGGCAGCCAGGCCAATAGGAAACCTGTAGTAACATGCAGGATCCAAACATACACTGGACTGGTATCAACAACCTCGGGCAGCCAATAAGAGGTGGAGTTCGCACTTATCAAACGAGCCGCCACGTCATTTCATGTCTGTATCACTGTTTAGTCTGTGATCGTGGGATGGGTATATAACTCGCAGTGACATTTGCCCCACGATCGCCCATTGGCGAGTCGCTCGGAAACGCAGTGAATCAGTGGTGTGAAACAGTATGAATCACTGTTACAACCGACTTCACAGTTTCACTGTTTCACTGTCTCCGCGCCCGCGGATTCGTTTTCTCTTCATCAGCTGTCGTTTCCGCTTCGCGAAGATCTCGCAGGACCCGTGACTTCCAACACACGAACAGTCTCAGTGATTCACACTGTTTACGGTACACCGAGTACTTTTTATACCAACCTTTCAATAATTATTCGCGTGCAAATCTAGCGTTATCTTCTACCAACAGACTAGACTTCAAACGGCTGTATGTTCCTTCGACATCTCCCGTTGGCCTGAGTTGCCGTGGCCTGCCGCGAAGAATTTTGCTCTCCAGTACCGTAAAATGGGGTAACTATGGACGCTGGAGTGAATAGGGACAAAAGTTTACATCTAAAGTTCCAATTTATGGTTTTAAAAAGTATTTTTACTGGCGAGTCAGCAACGTTTACAAAGAATTGTTTTATTGGAATATAATTTTATTAAAGAAAAATGTCTAGGCAAAGAATTATTTTCTATTTTGGTCGCTAATCACCCCAGCGTCCCTATTCACCCCATTTTACAATAATTAAAAGTTCCACGGTAGAATGGCAAATCATACACACATAATTTACATAATATAGCCAGCCTCGTGGCTAATGAAAACACAGTTCATGTCTTTGCATGTACAAGACACTGAAGTACAGTATGTCACCAAATAAAACGCGAATATCTCATGTCTCTGTCAACAAGATAATGTAACTTCCCCGAAATTTGCTTGAGTATTCATGCGTACAGAGGACGACAAAAGGCACCATTACGAGTTGTTTTGGATGGCAATGTGAAAGTAAATATAGACCAAAAAGTTTACGCAGAATAATGAGATTTTGATATCACGTAAGGAAAGAAACAATTAGGAATGCCTGTTTTCAGAATTTCGTTATCATTGTTACTCATATGCAAATAAAAATAATAAAAAATACTATATTTAAGCAGGTTTTACAAATCGCGGAAAATAAAGTAATCAATGTGTCGGAGAAAAATAGAAGCAATCAAAGTTACCTCTATCACCTTCAGTAGCCAAAAGTTAATAGAGAGGGTTATTTTGCCCTTATATGTTATTCGTGTGCATTCATTTGACGCTTTAAAAAATATTTGAACTGAAAATATTCTTTCTGCTCCTCAAAATCCCCAACCCTGTCCAACAACCAAAGGGTCCTATATCCGTTGGCTCCAAACGACTCACATTTGGAAATACTTGCAGCTGTTTAACACCTTCTTAGGAGGCCTGTACAGCAGGCGCTAAATGCCGCGTCTGAAGTACGGAAACTGGCAGGCGATAAGAACTAGGCTGACTCGTGTGTCAAGTACAGTGTCGCCTTTATGCATGGAGCGCGAACACGGAGAGCAATTTTTCCGTCGTTAGCTTATGGAAAGTACAAAAATGAAGGCCATCAAGTGCTTCTCTATTTTCATTTTACGATAGCAGTTGGTATTTTTTTTTACGTGACGGCAGTCTGAAAAAGCCGGTTTTGGATATTTTGAGGTGCCCCGAAACCTTGCTTTTAAGGACTCTGCCTACCTCAGAGCTCCGGTGGCAGCAAGGATAGGGCGTTACAGGTTAAATTATATTCCTAAATATCTCAGTCACTTTCAAACCTACATATATGCCACCGGTGACATTTTTGTTCAGTGCGATACGGCCCACACTGCTACGGTATATTTTAGCAAGTTATATCAATACCCTGACAACTATGAGCAAATAAGTGTTTTCATGCCGATTAAACACTCGAAACCCCGTACTCATAAAATTCTTTTCACATTTTCGTTTACGTAGCAGTATTCTTCTCTTCTCAATGCAGAAAATGGTTTCCATCCAAAAGCGATATCTCAAAGGGTGACAGAGCTACACGGAATTTAGTTTAACATGTAAAACCCCCTATCCTTGCTCCCGCCGCGCTCCGAGGTAGGCAGAAGCCTTAAGCATGATAACTAGGAAATAAAACTAGGCTATAGAGAAGCATAGTTTGAAATGTGTTTTCTTTTCGTAGTTAAAAATACAAAACGCACGTTGAGTAGTAGCATAGCCATCTTTGGTAGTAGGTTGCGGCCTTAGATCTGGCAACACTGGCAGGAAGGGTCACTTTAACATTTATGTTGTCTCGCCTAAGGCAGTGGCTTCCCCTGATTCGCCGGCATGTAGAGCAGAATAACGAATCAGCTACGTCCATTGCCTTTGGAGAGTTAAAATAAGTGTTAAAATTACCCTTGTGTGCAGGGTTGTCAGATCTAAGGCCGCGGCCTTCTACTAAAGATGGCTATGATAGTAAGTTATCCCATAAAAAACGTTCTCTTAACACGTTGCAACACAGTTCATGCACAAGCTGTATAGTGGTCTTATAGCTATCACCTCAACTTCATTACTTTTTAGCAATAATATATAGTTGAGCTTCACTGCTAAAATTCTGGTTGCATTAAGACACAGAATCAGGCGATAAAATTTTATACCATCTTCACTCTCACAAAAACGTTTACCGTAAAGCTTTGCCTAATTTTGGGGTCACTTTGTACTGCATATTTTTGTTGTAAGTGAAGGTTTGCAAAATCGCAAATTGTTTGAAGACTTCGCCATTCGTAGCTTTACTAATGAACAATGCTTTAGAATGACTATTATCAGGAATACCAACACAGAACGATACAGTCTACATCTAATGGCGCAAAGTTACCCATGGGGGTGCAAAGTATCCTCACTTTACGATACGTGTTCATCAAAGTACATGCATTTGAAAAGAAATTTTTCATAAATATGAATTTTATTTATATTTGTTTGTAAAACTATTTTATGTTTTTTTTTTTTTTTTTTTGTAACTCCATGGTAGGGGTGTAAACTCAAAACCCTGCCTTTGTGAACGACCCTGTGGTAAAAAAAAATGTAGTAACTTTAAACGATAAATCGATGTAGTTAAGAAAACACAGCCGGAGAGAAAATAAAAGTGAGCTGACAGTAACCGTTACTAAAAATTACGCTAAATTATTTGGAAAAAGGCTGTAATTTATTCCTAGCATTATGGGTAATTTTTCACGTGGTTGCGAAAGGCAGAGTAATGACTGCGCGTAGTTTATTGCGATTTCGTCATATTTAATGTACGTTTTCTCTCTCGTAGTAAATATCTGGTAACATCACTACCAAATGATTGCTTGCTGCCACCTCAGAGAGTCTCATCACAAAGTAGTTTTCTCATGTCGTAAGTTTCAACATGTGTTATTCCACGACTTATATCCCAACTGACTCATAACTTAGGTATTAAGACAGTTACCAAGTAGTGAGAAGCACGCTTCAAATTAGTATGCACTATGTAATTTATGTTTAAGGAAAATCTCTCATTGAAGACCCCAGATTTTCTGGGCCTGCATATTATAATCCAAAGAGTTAAGTTATTTCAGTGTAAGATAGAATATTACAGTGAGAATGTTTCAGCACACGTTTTAACAAACATTAAGGCGAAAATGCTCCCTTTCGTTTCTTAAACTTTCCCTTGCATTCAATGTTATTATTTATTATGATGCGTATTCCGAATGGCTGAAAGGAATTCGACTGCAGTTTCCGACAACCTAAAAAATTAATTGCTGTTTAATACACAACCCGTAACGTAATAATGATACGTCTTCAAAGATCATGTTGGTTTTTTATTTTTATTTTATTAACCATCCACCAAAATAAATGCACTCATTTCAAGGTCATACTTTGTATTCCAACTTATAATTGATACGACATTTAAAAATTGGTTGAGTAATAATTTAACAATAGATGAGCTAAGAGTATTTAAAATTTGGTTCTAAGAATACTAGGCCACATTAAATAATTAATCATGGACCAGGAGTTTTGCGAAGTGCCATAGTTAACAAATCTCATGATCTCAGGTAAAAAAAATTGACTTTGTTTACCTGTTAACTTAGTCAAACTAATCATCAACAAAAAATTACTACTTACACACTTTACCTCCACAGAATTAATTCTGTGAGACATAAGCACTTCCAGGCTATACCCGAAGTTACCGAACCCTGACAGCGCCTAGTTTTTGTGACGTCACAACAGGATCCCATTGCACCCAAACTATGTTGTAACTGGTATCACATTATCTTAAGATAATGTGTTTAAAGTTGCATTTTGTATACGGTCAACGTCGCAGCTATTATCAAATACAAATTAACCTTATGCTAGCTTCGCCCAGAATAAATGTTGACTATGTACACAATCACGACCAGTTATAATGAATAACCTTACGACTACATCGTAATAAACATCTTACCTCATAAGTAGCTGCGATACAGTAAAACCCGTTCCTCTTCCTTGCAGTTTTACGTCGTAATTATTTGTGTAATTTAATATTAAACGTAAGGGAGTTTTTGAAGTAATTTTCACATAAAATAATTAAGTCTAGTGTTGATTTTGCTTCTTATTGTGATGTTCCATTTTTATAGTGTATTGTAAATTCATGTTCCACTAACAGATGCAGAACACAAGATATAGAACTGAACGTTGACATATTTCTCTAGGAATCTCACAAAAATTTAAAAACAGAGTACATAACACACTGAATATCAGAACGCGGTGCAATATGTCTTCAGTCTTTTAACTCACAAAACATTACACATGCATTACTGAACTATAGCGCTTCTACCGCGCATTAAAGTCACCAACTATACGCACGTCAAATAACAGCCTAAACACAATTATTTATAACGTCAGGAGTTTTTTGTAATGCTTGCAGCTTAAAACGGCCAGTACGATTTCACGTAGCTATACTGAAGAGAAGATTAAATTTCCTTTTCAGTAAAAAACTGCGCTGCATCGAATTTAACTACACTTATTCATTGGCGACGAAATTTAAATTCACGGAAAACTTTCAAGGGGATTAGAAAGAACCTGAACCAATCGTATGGGGGAAATTGGTATTTTTAATAGCCTAATTTTCTTGTATGTTACAATAAGATGTAGCCTACGCGCGGATTAGGATTTGAAATACTAACGACAAGAGGGGCCGCGGTGGCCGAATGGTCAGACCATTCCCCACCACGGCGGGTTCGATTCCCGACGGGGTCGGTCCCCGGTTTTTCGAATGTGAACGATGTCGTTGGTCGGCGGTTTTTTCTCTTGAGAATATCCAGTTTCCACCGCCCTCATTCCGGCGCCGCCCCATACTCACATCATGTCACCCCTCACCCTCGCTAAAGACCTCGATGTTAAGCGCTGACCAAAGTCTCTCACTCACTAACGACAAGAAACTAATTTTTATATGATATTGTGATTGTTTTTAACCAAATTTTAGACCCAAAGCCGAACTCTCCAAAGGCACGAATAGTCGTTTTGTATCTGGCTAATTAAAAACGATCGTTTTACACAATAATGTCGATAATGTTAAGATGTCAACTTGTTAGCGTTTTATCGATACATGACCGAAATTACCAAGTATCACGGACAGTGTATTTTATAAAATATTTCTGACGCACTTTTATCTGGATAATCTCTACGTGTTTCTTTCTGGTTGACTATAGTGTCATGAGACATATTTCTGGAGTGTACATATAGAAATATAATCTAAAGTGAACTAAAGGTATTTGTCGGAAAACGCAATGGAAGAGTATCTACACGCAAAAAAAATTGTAAATTTACTACACCAGGGTATCAGGAGACTAATTAAAGTAGGTACGGCCAAATCGTTTTACATGCGTCAATGGTAGTGTCCCTGAACATTTTAAGGAACAAGTCAAACGTATACTTATGTTACCACACTTGCATAGTACCAATGCTCAACATTTCCTCTATTTGCAAGCTGAGGCTTGTAAGTGTCACATACTGTGAATTGGTTAAAATCTTCTAATACTGTTGAGAAAGTATATTTTACAGCGCATGTTTGAGGTTTAGAGCATACGCTGCCTCGTTGATGGCGAGTGAACATTGAATATGTATAGCGTAGGCCTACGTATATGGCCTAGAAGTAGTCCAGTTAGGTTATTTATAACTTCCACACTTCACTAAATTCCAGACCTTTAACATGCGTCGAATACAGAACACACACACACCTATCCAATGTT
>PNEQ01005712.1:72177-93015 GCA_003012365.1 Medauroidea extradentata
TATATATATATATATATATATATATATATATATATATATATATATATATATATATATATATATATATATATACATATATAGGTCTACATACACACATCTACATACTGAAAGCGAGAGATGACTTTGACGCGGAGTGGTTAGGGAATTTGGGACTTTAAAAAAATAATTTTTCCACGTATGGCAGCTTGAGTATAGACATATATTTACGATCAATTCCGAGCAATGAATATATGTATGAAATAATAGTAATATTTACTCACAGTTGACTCACAGAGAAAATAAAAAAAAGTTTATAAAAGTGTCCCAAATCACACCATACGATTTTACACGCGGTCGATTCGCTTCTGCGTAGTATCGTGTTCTAGCACCAGGGACCAGTTGACCAGCTCCGTGGCAGAAGCGGGCATCGCAAGCTACTACGACGATAAAGTGGTTGGTGAGGAAGGTAGAGAAGGAGGGGGAATGAGGGAGAGGAAGGCCACCTGCGCTATGAACGCTGGGCGGTGACAGACTGCTAATAAAGAACGCCCACACCATCCTACAGTCGCTCCAAGGTCTTCGCCTCGGGCGTACATCGCAGCGACGCCTCTAACCAGTGAGCATAAGAGTCCTCCTAACTCCCACGTATGTTCAACAACGAGAACATTGGGTTTGCCGAAGACACCCGAAGTAGGCTACAGCTACCCTCTCCCTAGTACCTAGGTCAGAACATGGCTAGTGCAAGAGAGACGTTGCAGAATTGCCGTGTTCATGATGAAATTTTCGTTATTACATTGAACTTTTCAACATCTATATACAAATCGATGTCTGGTTGTATGTTTCTTATGGACTCCAAAACTGCTGGAGCGATTTTGATGAAATTTTCAGGCAATCTTCAGATTAGTCCAGCGTATGGTCCTGTGGAGTTCGGTAGTGTTCAGATCAATGGGATTTTTTTTCTTTTTGCTAATTTTGTGACATATTTTCCCTACAAATTAATACATAAATAATAATTAATAATTAATTAACCAATTAAGTAGGATCGATACTTGGAAGTGTGCGGCATGTCAATGTATAGACTTGAATTCTTGGATATAGATAATTAGTACTACCAGTCTCGCTAGTATTAAATAAAACTGATAACAACATGCACTACTATAGATCCATAATTTCAATACGTTATAATTCAATATACCAATTATTTTTCGTTTTATAAATTGTTCGATTTCGGGGCTCCTCATCAAGTCATCAGTTGCATATTTTTTTTTTTGTTCTGAAACAAGAAAGTATGAAATATTCTATTATTGCGTAGAAGCCTCGCAGTTGAACTTTTAGTATTTTAGTATTTTTAGTATTTAGGTGGCAGTCAGTACAGCAATTATTTTTTGTAGGCCTATTTTTAATTTGCTGGACTCTTTGCAGCCTAAATATACGTTAAAACTTCAACCGCCATGCTTCTGTATAGAGCAAGGTAAACAGAATTCACGATGTGATGGCAAATTTCACATTTTTCTCCTCAGAATTAAAAAAAAAATCGAAAAAAATGCAATATGGCGACTGATTGCCGTGTGTTTGTGTGAGGCACGGCGCCAAGGGCGATGTTGTCCGGCTCATCTGGTGCGGTATCGCCTCTACAGCAAGACACTGTAACGACGTGCAGTGGTATCGTAGGTCTGACTGACACTTTCAGTGCTGACCCCTTATTTTTATTGGTGGAAAGTTTCAAGCAAAGTCCAGTACACCTTTCTATTTTAAAGTTTCACACAAATCCCGTAAATAGGTGTTTAGATACAATAGATCGAAAAGCCGTTTTTAGCCATTTTGAGAGGCTCCTAAATGATCTTTGTAAATAACATAATGTTTAGAAACCACAATTTCAACATCGTTGGAAGTGTTTGTTCTTTTCGTAAATGAACACATTATAAAAATGTTTATAAGTTTGTTAGAAAAAAAATTAGTTCTGCTAGCACATTGCAACGCTGTTTACAAGACAGGGGGCGCGTGTGACACGCAATCTCCACACACAGCAAGAGCGATGATTGGCTGGAGGTAATTTATGCGTCTAAAGCTGGCTTAATTCGGCGCAAAACGGGTTTCATTCGAAAACCTGCGCGTAAAATTTAGTGCGAGTACACCACACAAATCTCATTCGAAAAAGAGTTCAGGAACACCTACCGCACACCACAATATCTTGCTTCCGGAATAATCTGACTGCTCCGGCAGGTACAAAATAGCCACGATATTATAAAAGTAAAAATAAGTAAAATATTTACTTTAATTTCGCAAAATCACTCTCGCCAAAAAATAAATGTGTGCTATTACGAAAACAATTCAGTCGCGTGCACAATGGGTAGAGAGAAAGATTTATTAATTACCGTTAGAGATGATGGAAATTAGCAAGAGACATTCGTGCCAGTGCATTTCCCAAAACAGTGTAACGTCTGGCTATTTGTACGATAATTAGGGATGGTTTGAGATGATGATTAATCGCGGGAAAACTTGATTGTTTGCTGTGGGTTTCAACGCACGTTCAGCTTATGAAAAGATACTGGCATTCGATTGAACATGGAACTGTTACCCTATTTGACAGAGCCATGCAGTAAGAATTCCGCTATTGTAATATTTTATGCCTGTTATTGGTCTGCAGACAGCTACATTGTGCCAGACGTATATCACCCAATCATACATGTCACAAGAAACTACAGTGTTTTCAAGCGTATGTTAGCACAAAAAAATTTCTTGGCATACCACCATCTCTAATGACTGTATATGGCACGATTGATATCAAACGTTAAAGACTAGTCAAATGTGGATACGCCGAAAAGTAAGAACGTAAGACAAGCACACGTCACTTTGGAGCCTATCAAATAGTCAACTTATTCCACGATAAATCAGTAGACGATCCAAAATGACAAGGTTTACATTCCCTGAATTACACTTCGCACACATAATGATTTTTTTTACGTATCTATGGTTAGGTCACGAGACTCATAGAACACCAACACGATCACTAACTCTGTCACTTACAGCATCTCGCTTTAAAAAAAATTCGGCATGCTTTATCTTCACACTCGACGAATGGAATGGTGTACTTTTCGCAAGATACTGCGCAAGACTTTCTTGCGCAATGTTGGCATCCATTTTGCATAGTGTGAAATCAGCTTTAGCCGCAGAGACACTGGAAAGATAAGTACGATCTAAGCTCGCGAGTTGGATACAACATAGCCTCTGCTGGACTTGTGTGCTGACTTTGTTTGTTCTCTAGCCACTGTAGGCCGTATTCAGTGTAAAGCTGTCGAGACGAGATCGGCGTAATACAGGCGAGATCCTAGCGGTCTAAGAAGCTTTATGCAGCTTGGGGGTCTATTCTCGTAACTTCACCTCTGGTAAATATCGTCACAAGTGACTGTCTTTTGTGAGTGACGGCGATTAAGGGGGATTGATCCCTGTCAGATCGGTTTCACGGGTTTTCTTATAAATCAGGGAATAGACACGTTGTTTTACCTTATTCACGCGGACTAGACATAGTTTATAGTTTCATTGACTTTTTGGAATCCATATGACATTGTTTCTGTTAATTTTGTGGCCTCTGTAGTCGCTCCCGTACATAAAGCAATTTTTCCTTTTCAGCTGTTTCCCGTTGCAAAATAATGAATATATTATGGTTCCAGCAATTGCAGAAACTCGATTAAGTTTGTATATATGCCCTGTCGTGACAAAAATTTTGATACATCGACTGGAACAGAAGTTATTGAGAAGAAACAGATAAATTCAAGGTGGTAGGGATCAATACCCCTTAAGGGGCCTCCCTACCCTTTCTTCAAACGCCTTGCAGCGAGTTACGGCTATTCTTTTTTTGACGAAGAAACTATTTAATGCGCATTATATTGTTTGTCTACGAAACGAACACACACAATGGCTTTCCCAGGCTGCTGTATCTATAAAAATAACAACCGTACCGTAATAAAAAACACAACTAGGCATATAGAAACAAGCGTTAGACTTTGAACTATTCTGCCTGCAAATAAAATAACGCGGTCACGCTTAAAGTACCATAAGATAAAGGATAATAGTGAAGCACTGCGCGCCAGCTGAGTGGTTTGCGCGGAGAGGCGATAATGTATTACATACGTCGGCCAACGTCACTCTTGCCGCTCTTGCCTCTTACACACACAAACGCAGCCTATCTAGGGAGGCCCCTTAAGATAGTCATTCGCCTCTCTTGACAAGAATCTCAATATACTTGGGGGGGGGGGGGGGCGCTGTGGCCGAGAGGTCAGACCTCTCGCCTCCCACCAAGACGCTCCGGGTTCGATTCCCGGTGGGGTCGGCCCCCGGATTTCCGCACGTGAGAATCGTGCCTGACGATGCCACTGGTCGGCAGGTTTTCTCGGGAATCTCCCGTTTTCCCCGCCCATTAATTCCGGCGCTGCTCCATACATCATGTCACCCTTCACCAGCGCTAAAGACCTCCATGTTAAGCGCTGACCAAAATCTCTCGTTCTATCACTCAGTATACTTGGCAACACTGTAGGATATGATCTGAAAACCTACATACATCTTTCTGAACTACGTATATCTTTTCTTTTCACAGCTGGTTTTGAATCACTAATTACTTAATTTCAGTTTTAAGTAATATGTATTGAAATTGTTGTTTTATGGCAGTGGAAGTTAGTATACACAGAGCTATAATTTACGAAACGTATCATATTATTTAAGGAAAAATTAAATAATGTATTTCTGTCTCCTTTCAAGCAAAATTTCAATAGGGTTTGTTTTCCAACTAGGATGGTCGTAGAACACAACTTAAATATCTCGGCCATTTACATTCTCATAACATCATAGAACCCTATCTTTATGCATAGAGAGTAAGGAGACTTTCGAAATACAGTCACGGCGGTATTTTTAATTACAGAATACAAATTATTGTCGTAAAGATAGTCACCCAGTAAGTGTCTTCGTATAAAGATTGTATAAGAGACTGGAAAAGTTACAGAATAGGACCCTAGTGCGTTCGTTCAGACTCGCAGTGCAGTGGCAATAAGGGCGTTGCCTAGCTATCCGTGGTCTGCTTATCCCCACGTCTTCGTCCAGAAGCCTCTCGTGTAGTACTTTCACCCTACCTATGCACGCAATGCCGAGGGGGAAGTTGCGTTCGTGACCATCCTGTATCATTACGATTGAATTTACTTTCGGATCGGCGGCATTCATCCTCCAAGACCTCAAACTGCCCCGGGACACGACAGTTCACGACTAACGATCGCCGAGCGCATTGTATTTCCGCGCCGACGAGGTCGCTCGAGTGATTCCAACGTTTCCGTAGTCTTTAAAAATATGTTGCGTTTTTATAAAGGAATGCATTAGAAACTAAGATTCCAAAGATACTATTTGTGAAACTACAAAGACTGTTCTTGTGAAAAATACAAAGCATATGTAACGTTACGATATGTTTGTACTTGCAACGTGAGAAAACGCAAATTTGAATAATTTTATCAGTTCCGATCATGAAAACGAAGTTATTTGTGCATGCTTCGACCAATCAACTTATCATAGATAAAACTGGCTTCGCACTGGAACAGCAGCTAGTTAATACATGACTGAAGACCGTGTGTTGAACATAACCTATAGCTACGTGTCATTAGCTGTTTTAAGTATGCGAGATCTCTCGAGTAGGAACGTACTCCGCCGTTATAGTCGAGTGAGTGAGTGAGAGATTTTGGTTAGCGAGGTCTTTAGCGCTGGTGAAGGATGGCATGAGGTGAGTATGGAGCAGCGCCGGAATGAATGAGCGGGGGAAACTGGAGATCCCCGAGAAAACCCGCCGATCAGCGGCATCGTCCGGCACGATTCCCACATGCGAAAACCCGGGGACCGATCACGCCGGGAATCGAACCCGGACCTTGGTGTGAGGCGAGAGGTCTGACATCTCGGTCACCGCGGCCCACGTTGTAGTCAAGGTATTCTAAGTAGACATATTGCAAAATTTGCGTTATTATTTGTGGAACAGACTAGACTTCATTGAACTGTTTATCTTGAACATACTCTACGAAGGCATTAGCCTCCGACCCTTTAGTAGAGCCACGTGCAGTGTGTCGAGAAATATTTTTACACTATTTTACTTAAATGATTTGCGTGAACATCTGCAGTTCTACTTCATGGTTATTGGCAGAGATTCTTTGCTCAAACACGTATCTCATTTGACTGCACCAATCAACAGGCGCGGATCTAGGGGGGGGTTGCCAGCACCCTCCCTTTTTCTGACCTTTTATGTATATTTTATCTGTAAAATATTACAAGTATTTAAAGTGGTATATTACATTTTTTTTTGTTTAGGAAATGCCTTAAGTAGCACAATTTTGCACCTAACAAACTATATATTTTTTTTTTTTTTTTTTTTTTTCCGTGGAAGAGTCCTCGGACCCGCCCTTTTTTCTTTGACTCGGATTGCGAGCATAGCTACTTTTTAGAAAACCTCCTTCACCTATAGCTGGACCCGCGCCTGCCAATCAGAATAAGGTTATTATAAGTTAACACCAGGCCTGTTATTAGTCAGTAGAACCCCAAGACAAGTGGGAGTTGAAACAGCCAATCACTGACCACGAAGCAGAACTACAGATGTGCACTGAAACACACAGGGGCAAAATTCTTTTCGCAAAAAGTACGCGGCCATAGCGATGGCATTTATTTGGCTGATTAACATGCTATTTGTCTTGTAAACTTTAATTATTGGGCACAAGAGTTCTCTGCTGCAAGTTACAACACGGTATGCTAACGGAAAACGTCAAGGAAATGTAGAACAGCTCGCAATCATGTCTGCAGATATAAACCAAGGAGAAATTTGCAAGTCTGTAATCACAAGTTACTTACTCATGTCGGATGCGGGAACGTAATAAGGCGGGATATGTTGACGTCCAAGCCGTTTCCTCGATTATTTTTTTCTCGTGGGTTGCCTCGTGTGCCAAGGTCGGTGGCTCGGAGCATGTATCACCTTTGCTTTCGCGTGAGGAATTCGCCGGGAAACCCCAGTTACTTCCTCAGGATATTGCGCAGAGCGAGACGTGTGGTAATACGACATGACTATGGGTGACTCATGTCACGGCAAAAGTTGGCTATTTGTAGGGGCACCTGGTTGCCACTAAAACATTTGTTTCACTGCCTTATGACCACATCTACATGAATAGTCATTGGTTATTTTAACTCTCACACGTCTTGGGAACTCTTATCCTCTATCTCAGACGTGTGGTGCCGCAGTAACCTCGTTCTTATGGCACAGTCTCTGGGCAAAGACGCACTACCCATAGCAGAGCTGTCGATGTGTAAGTCAGGCAATAAAACAAAATTATAAGAGCGGGTGATTTTTGGAGAAAAGAATTATGCTACATTTTACTTCAATGTCTCATGTGCACATCTGCAGCTCTGGTACATGGCCAGTGATTGGCTGTACTTAACTCTCAACGTCTTGGGGATCTACCCGCAAATCACAGACGTGTGGTGTCGCAGTAACCTTTTTCTCATTGGCTCAGTCGAATGAACTACTTCTCTTCACAAATACACGCTGACAATAGCCACAAAGCAGATGTGAGAGTTATGTATTGATAAGAAATGTTGCATGATTATTTTCACCAAAAATCACCTGTTACAAAAATTACGCAAAAAGGTTTTAGCTACAAACTCGTGACTGTAATTATAATAAGCATCATATTACGTTCAAAATGAAAATATATAAAATGCAGAACAATGAAATGAAATTTACTGGAAAAATATACAGTTACCCGTAAAGCTAATTAAGGAGAACGGAAAATTTTGAGAGTTCACTGACCTATAGACTATAGCACAGACTAAATAGTAATACAGAAGTGAAATGACATGACGGCTCGTTTGATATGGGCGAACTTCGCCGCTTATTGGCTACCCGAGGCTGTTGGTACCAGCCCCGTGTATGTTTGGATCCTGCATGTTAGGACAGGTTTCATATTGGCCTGACTGCCAGCTACCTGGGCAGCCACCTTACTCTGATTGGCGGTAGGCGTCTCCGCCATGTTACTGGCCAGGAAAGCCATTTTTTCTGGCGTGTGTGGTTGAGTTCGCTGTCCTACTGACTTTTTCATTTCTGTATTCCTAACTATTCTGTGTTATAGCTAAGGCCCGGTAGTTTCCGCGAAAAGATTTTTGCACCACTTTGTCTCAGTGCCTTACGTGCGCACCTGCATCTCTGCTTTGTGGTCAATGATTGGATGCCGTAACACCCAGCGTCTGGACGTTAAACCCGCAAATCACAGGCGTGTTCTGTTACAGTTATCCATGTACTGATTGGCACAGTCAAATGAATAATGACTCTGCACAAAAACACTCTGTCGATAATCATGAAGTTGAGTTGGAGGTGCTCACGTAAGACACTGAAACAAAGTGGGGCGAAAATCTTTTCGCGAAAACTACCGGACCTTATCTATAGTCTCCAAGACTATCTGAGTCAAAGTAGACATCAGCTGCTCATTGGCTGCTCGCTGACACGGTAGTATCACATGATTGGACCGGCATTTAGTTGCTTCTTTACTACTGGCTCAGAGTCCTCCAGTTGGTGTCAAATGAGGCATGAATCAATTAAAAAAGTGACATGAATTTATAGTATTGTTGTGTCCTAACGTGTATCCAAACCAAAAGACAAATTTCTCAAGTCCCTATATGTACTGTAAGTGTTACTTTTACAAGGATTAGGAATATTTCGCGGGTTCAACGACCAACAAGCTAGAATCCATTATCCTCTGTATACCGAAGCCCTGCCATTTGTCCATTACCTGCTACTCCCTCTGACAACAGACGAGGCTTGAATATGCATAGAACATTGGATTCTAGCATACAGGTCATAGAACTCGCGAATTTTTCCTAGCCCTAGCTATTACTATTAGAAAGACTATTTGAATGCCACATTACAATAGAGGCCTAACTCACAATAGCTAACTTTTGTGTTGTGGCCCTATTAATTTGATGATGCGACACGTGTTGCAAGCACGAGTACCTAGCACCATAATTGTTGCGGCAATAACCAGCGATACGGCGAGGTGGTCGTTCACCAATCAGACACTACACGTAATCACGTAGGAATGAGGCTCGACCAATAGCGAATATTTAGAGCTGGTGATTTATGGTGAAAATTATTATGCGACATTTTGCATCAATGCATAACACTCACATCTGCGCCTCTGCTTCGTGGTTATTGGCAGCAGTGGTGGATAATTATGGGGGGGGGGGAATTGGGGAAATCCCTCCCACCCCAAGAACCCAACCTTGCTTTAGAAATGTGTTTTGCATTTTAAAATCAAAATTTCTCCGGGGGGTGGCCCTCGGACATCCCGCTTTAAATCGGCCAACCGGTGCTAGCAAAATTATATTCATCTCCCCTCCCCTCAATTTCATTCTGGATCCGCCCTTGATTGGCAGAGTGTGCTTGTGCAGAGAAGTAGTTCATTCGACTGTGCCAAAGAGAATAAGGTTACTGCAACACCGCGTGTCTGTGATTTGCGGGTAGATCCCTAGACGTTGAGAGTTAAAAACAGCCAATCACTGACCATGAAGCACAGCTGCATATGTGCACATGAGGCATTGAAACAAATGTTGCATAATTCTTTTCACCAAAAATCACCTGCTCTAGTAATATTCCACAGTATGAAGAGGCCAGTTGGGTACGAGGCTCGTATCCAAGAACGTCGTGCAGCCAATAAGCGACCTAGTACACAAACGTAAAGGAAGCAATTCCGCTTCTGTATTCCTACCTACTCTGGCACCTGATCTTGAATTTAGGATTCAAGGTCGCTGGACAGAGAGCTGGCTCTGAGCGAATACAGCTCCGCGCTGGTGATCAGGACCTGCGCGCAGAAAACTCGTCAGGGAAAGTTGAAGACGGGACTTTCTACGAAAACTGCTGGACCACCCGCCTGGAGGAGGATGGAGGACCGCTGCTACACACTCAAAAAGATGTTTGGTAATTTTCCTATGCATGAAATAGAAGTAATTATCATATATTTGGTATGAGAATTTAACAGCACAATTTTTACTACTCATATGTACACAGTTGACATTTTCCCTATATCTAGGGCTAGGAGTTCAACGACCAACATGCTAGAATCCATTATCCTGTGTATACCGAAGTCATACCATTTGTCCATTACCTGCTACTCATTCAGACAGCAGACAATGAACTAATAGACGGGACTTGAGTATGCATAGGACATTGGATTCTAGCATACAGGTCATTGAACTCGCGAATTTATCCTAGTCCTGCCTATACCTACACGTACTACTTTTTCGTTTGCTTCAATGGAATACATACAGTAAATACATGAGAAATTTCTTCCCCATAAGCACGTTCTCAGCATTCCTATATACATATATGGTACAGGTCCAAACAATTACTTACTGTGCATCCTCGAAACAATTAAAGATCCACGCTTTTGCATCTGTTGTATCTTCGGTTCTGAACCTGTCATTATAGCGCAGTATAACGTGGATTTTAAAAAAATGCACCAGCTTTTTTTTTTTTACACTCTGCTGCGAGATGAGTGATTGTTAGGGATCCCTGTTTATCGCGAAAAGAATTTTGCCCCAGTTTGTTTACGTGCCTTACAAGCACTTCGGCAATTCTGATTCACGGTTATTGGCAGCGTGTCTAGGTCTGTCATTTGACTGAGTCAATTACAATAACGTTCCTGCAACACCACACGTCTGTGATTTGCCGGTTGAATCACAAGGCTCGTGAGAGTTAAAACATCCAATCACTGACCACAAATCAGAACTGCAGATGTGAACGTAAGACACCGAAACAAAGTGGGGCAAAATTATTTTCGCGAAAAGCAGGTGTTTCTAGTGATTGCATGTTTTAAACTCTGGCGTGTTTTGGGATACTGTCCACAAATCACGGACGTGTGGTGTCGCAGTAATCTTGTTTTGATTGGCACAGTCATATGAGAGTAGTTTCTTTACGGACTCATCGCTATAGTCACGGAAATTTTGCGGGTTCAACGACCAGCAGGCTGGACTGCACAGTCCTATATACATTCTGTCCTTAGTTACTTGTATATTGTCTGCTGCTACAGTGAGTGGACAGTTGCACATCTGACATGGCAGCGCGGGAATCAGGGAGTGTTTCATGCACGTCTACTATTGGTTCTGTGCCGTCACGTAAGAGTTTCGCTAGTTTTGAACCAATCGCGGAATTATATAAAGTGTATAGAATTTTAAAATGAAGCGTTGTCGCGAATAAACTCGCGAAATTTTTGGGTCTCTCCTCCACCGCCAATAGTTATGAATATAGATGACGATTAGAGACATGAGAAATTCGCGTTATTTTCACTCCAAGTGACTATGGGCTCGTTCGACTTCTCCCGCTGGCCGATATTGTCGTGACTTGCCGCGGAGAATGCTTACACGGTAGAGAGGCCAATCTCTGTATAGACGTAACACACGTAAATGACAACACATAAAAGTTCGTGGCCAATTGAATAGCAGATTATGCTCTGTTATGTACAGGAAAGTGAAGTGTAGTCTGCTACCAATTGATACCGCAAATTTTGCATGTCTCTAATGATGATTTATCGCGGGAAAACTTGACTCTTTTCTGGGTTTCAACGTACGTTCAGCTTATCAAATTTTACTTACTGGCCTTTGCTTGTACGTGGAGCTGTTACCCTATTCGACAGAGCCAATGAGATTCCCAGTATTGTAATATTTGGTGCCTGTTATTGGTCTGCAGACAGCTACGTTGTGTCAGACAAGCTGCAAAACACTACAATATTTTCAAGGACATGTTGGCAGCAAAAAATTTGCGATTTACCATCATCTCCAACTATGGAGCAGACCAAAAGGTTTCCACGTAAGGCAGTGAGTGAAGCAAGCTGGTGCAAAAAATTCTTTTGCGCTAATCGTGTGCCCCTATTATAACACTTTGAGGGCGACAAACGTAATAATATTAGCAGTAATTTCCGCTAATGAATTTCAGCGCAAGATATATTTCATGCGTGCATTTATTTTTTAAATTGAACCAAACGCTGGAGTTGCAAGACAAATACTAACAAACGTGCAGTGCAAGGAACGAATCAAGTGCTACTTGGCCTGGTGTGAAATGGTTACTCACCACAGCAGCCAGCAGCCTATTCACAAACAGATTAGACTAAAAAGAGTTCACATAGAACAGTGAAACTCAGTCGGTAAGTTGATGAAATGACAACATTTCCTAGTATAATTATTAGGCATCACTGGATATGGATCCCGGTATTATCTACATCAAGATGGGACAGTTCTACTAAACTATAATTGTAGCATAATTAGAGATGATGGTATATCGCGAAAACGTTTTGTATCTATATACATTGGAAAACGCTGTAGTTAATTGCAACACACATGATTGGGTGATGAACGTGTAACACAACGTAGCTATAACATGCATAAAATATTTCAATAGCGGTTTTTTTATTGGTTCAGTCAAATAGCGCAACAGCTTTGCATACAAACGAAAGCTAGTAATCTTATGCTTTGCTGAACATGCGATGAAAACCAGCTAACAGTCAAGTTTTCCCGCGATAAATCATCATCTTTAAGCACAATTTTTTGTATATCTTGTAACACTATACTACTGTGACGAAGTCCCATTCACACGGTCGTAATTTTTTAAGGAACTGTAAAAAAATCGTGAATAGTGTTAACGTTGCCATTTAGTCTTTATTAACTTCACGTCTCTGTATTTAATATACTTATTTCTATATGCGCTATCTGTGTTTTTTCTTGTTCCCTATTCTCTGGTTGTTTAAGTATTCAGTAGAACCCTTGTTTTTGCGAAAAGAATTTTGTCCCAGTTTATTTCAGTGCCTTACGTACATATCGGCAATTCTGCTTCATGGTCATTGCCAGCGTGTCTCATTTGACTGACCCAATTATAATAACGTTCCTGCAACACCTCACGGCTGTGATTTGCCGGTAGAAACCCAATGCTCGTGAGAGTTAAAATATCCAATCACTGACCACGAAGCAGAACTGCAGATGTGCACGTAAGGCACCGAAACAAAGTGAGGCAAAGTTCTTTTCGCGAAAAACAAGGGTCCCTAGTGTTCAGTTGTTTAGGATGCCTCTTTATACCTAAATACCGGAAGATTTCGCGGTTTCGCTGACCTGCAGGCAGGCCTCCAAGAATATCTGCGTGCTCACGTATATACTTCTCTTCGGCGCAGTGATGCCACACGATTGGAACACGCCCGCAGTGTTTTTTGTATTACTGCCTCAGCGCCAGTTGCAAATGTGACTCGAATTTTACGATTTTTGAGTCATAGGCCCACAAGAAAACTTGAATTTTGTCAGATCCCTATGTAAACCCATACCCAAGAGCCGGTAGTTTTCGTGCAACAATTTGTTTCAATGTCTTCCGCGCATATACGCTGTTCTGCTTGCTTCATGGTTATTGGCAGTATGTCATTTGACTGTGCCAACGAGAACAAGGTTACTGCGTCACCACACGTGTGTGATTAGTACAGCTGGTGATTTTTGGTAAAAATAATTATGCAACATTTTGTTTCAATGCCTTATACGCACATCTGCAGCCGTGCTCCATGGTCCTGCGAATAGCTGTTTTTAACTGTCTTGGGGATCTACCCGCAAATCACAGACATGTGGTGTCGCAGTAACCTTATTCTCATTGGCACAGCCGAATGAACTACTTCTCTTCACAAATACACTCTGCCAATAGCCACGCAGCTGAGGTGCAGATGTGTGTGTTATACATTGACACCAAATGTTGCATAATTCTTTCTCACCCAAAAACACCAGCTCTAGTGATCAGCGAGTAGAACTCAATAAAAGAAATCCCACCATTGGCCACGAAACGAGCTGCAGATGTGTATAGGCTGATCAGTATATACTAAGCACTCAACAGAACTTGTAATTGTTAAATTGAGCCAATATATGTTAACTTTTGAGTGTGTTGAAACGTTTACACTCGTTTTTAGCTACACAGAAGTTTTCGTATTAAAAATAGTAAAGATGGCTGCAAAACGGCCGAAAGAAAACTTTATGGAATACTCACTTTATCGTGAGTCATTTAATTAAATTGGTGCGACTTCTGTACTCAAACGTACGTATTCAGACGAAACCGTTAGGGACGGAAGGGGGTACGGCAAGAACGACAACCCGTTCGCGGGAGCCTGGGTCCATGGACTCGTCAGATGAGTGCGTGGAAGAGGGAGAGGAGGGGAGTCAGAGCAGCCGGTCCAGAGCTGGCAGAGAAATCTCCCAGCACGCTGACCCAGGAGGGCCAACGACCGACCCACGTCAAGGGCCGCCACCCTGACGACATTACACCAGCGCCAGTTCGTATTCACGGTCGCTCCCAGCACGTCCACGACTTGTGCGCGTCAGCGTGTAGTGTTGCACGGTAAGGGAATATTCGCCGGTGCTGTACACAAATAGGGATAAGTACAAAAGGGAGTGAGTGAAGATATTTTGTCCAGCGCTTACATGCGTCGCCTACCAAGGAGTTATTGCGTTGCAGTGTGTTCGTAAACATGTTTTTTACGAAGCTATTCCCCGTGCGTCTACTGTGCCAACGTACGAAAAGAAAACACACTTCGGACAAGGTGGGAAGGTCATTGATACGGACAGGAAAATTTCGCGAATTCAATGACCTGCATGTTAAAATCAAATATCCTATGCATACTCAAGACCCGACCATCTGTCCACTACCTGTTACTCAGTTCAACAAAGGACAATGAACGAAATGGGGGTTGATTATGCATAGGACAATGGACTCTAGCATGCGGGTCATTGAATTCGCAAAATTTTCCTGACCTTAGCCATTCTTCGGGCCCATTGCCGGGCCTAGCTAACGGAGAGTACGCAGACCATTGACGGTGGCATTGGCTAATGACGCGTCTCAAATATCTTCTCCTAGCCAAGGGAGCCTGTTGCCTCCTTGTGACATAGCTGGGAAGTTGCTTCGACAACTTGCAAGAGCAGGTATATCCCAGGCGGTCCCTATGCCTGGTGCATACTGTTAACGACAAACTCTAATAGACACATGATAAAGTAATAGCAAGTAGTGTGCACCACAGGGGTATCTTCCACATAGTGGAAGGGTAGATCATGAGCAATAATAACACTGGAAACTATTTGGCGGGTGGTCGAGTACTTATGGGTAGAGATGATGGTTAGAGAAGAGACACTGGAAAATCGCGGGAATAGTTGACTATACTCTATCCATTCTAAGGTTGCAGCTAATTCATTCGAGTGAATGACAGTAAAATGTTTGCACAACATAGATTACATTTGAAATATTGAAAAAGTACAGATTAACTGCGTTACGGCACAACCACAATGTGCGGAATCAAGATATAATTCAATTGCTTTAATTTATGTCGTTAGCGATTTTTATTTCTGCTGCAACCTTAGAGTGGACAGAGTATAATTGCTAGGCTCCAACATGCTGTATATAACATTGAATGTTTCGTATCGACATTAGTTATGGTATATTTGAAGTATTGTTTCTCTCTTCAACAAACCCAGTTGGAACGGTACAACTTGAGCACACAGCGTGTGTGATTTGCCAGAAAACTGTTCGCACGTGTCACGGTTAATATAATATAGTTTATTGGAGACTATCTTAAACATTTTCGCGATTTTCCAGTGTCTCTAATGATGGTATTTCGCGAAAATGTTTTGTACCAACATACCCTTGAAAACACAGTGGGTGGTATACGTCTGGCACAACGTAGCTGTCTGCAGACTAAGGTGATGCATTAAATATTACAATAGCGGGATTCTTATTGGTTCAGTCAAATAGGGCAACAGTACCCCGTACACGCGAAAGCCAGTAATCTTCTGGTAAGCTGAACGTACGTTGAATCCCAGAAAACAGTCAAGTTTTCCCGCGATAAACCATCATCTCTACTCATGGTGCCTCCCTAGTAAGACAGCGGCTGTGTGTGACAGGAGCGTTAAGAGGGCCATTTACCGACGTGTGCAATGTATTATCGCCTCTCCGCGCCAGCCATCAGCGGGCATGCAGTGCTTTACTATTATTATTTTTCCTATGATACGTTAAACGGTGACCACGCTATTATATTAGCGGGCAGCACAGTTCGAAGTCTAACGCTTGTTTCTATAGTCACGTTTTTCGAATCCGATACTAAAATATTCCAGATACGGCAGTTTAAAAAAAGTCATTTTTGCCGTTTTGAGGGGCTAGAAAATAATGGCTCTAATAAACGTGCCGAATTTATGAAACTATAGCGACATAGTTTGAAGTGTGTGTTCCTTTCGTAGATATGCGGATATGATGTGCGTTAAATAGTTTTGTCAAAGAGAAAATAGTCGTAACTCGCTGCAACGCATTTTAAGCGCAGGTAGGCAGGCCGTGTGAGCCAAAGCATGAATTTCGTTGTGAAGAAATTCAACCGCCATGAAAATGCTGGAAAGCCCCACAAGTGCCATGAGAAATAAGTAGCAGCACGGGCTGGCCAAACCCGCTGAGATGAAGTCATGGCCAGGTGAGGTTAGATTCGTGCTGGTGGGGGTTTTAAATAGCGCTATACATGGTAGTGAGGGGACTTTTTAAAAATTAACCTAATACCCATAGGATAACCCGAAGAAAAGAATAAGGGCTTAAATGAAGATCAGTTTCATCCACATTCATACTGCAGCCGTATGAATACATTTAATAAAGAGACGTCATAACTAAACCCCAGCAATGGGCCATATGTGGCTTGGGACTGGGTGCAGCATTTGAATTACTTTTTTTTTTGCCCCTAGTCATTGATAAGGCACCATGTCAAATAAAAACACATTTTCGAAGTCCTCAAATATAGCTACAATCGGCCTTGCCGTTCTTCAAAACACTTCCCGGATGCAGGATGTACGTGAAACTCGGATTAAGACGTGCACTCAACTTTGCTACAGACTTTCCACCAATCAAGAGTTCTGGGGGATCCGGGTTTGATCCCCGGCTCCGGCCATCCTGATTTCGGTTTTCCAGGGTTTTACGAAACTACTTCAGACAAATGCTGGGATGATTTCTTAACCAGGTTCTGGCTGACTCCCACTCCTTTTCAGGGGCGTCATTTCAGGTTTTTCTTGGGGGGAGGGGCAAGATTTTTTTTTCGGCGACAGTGACCTTGTTGCATCTTTTTTATTATTTAAATATGTATAAATTAGAAACTTTAATAACAAAACTTCAGATTTGTGCTTAAGTTAGCATTATTTAAATAACAAAATACAAAAAAAAAAATTATACACTTAAATTTCTAAATCCAGGGGGGGGGGTGGCATTTGATCATCCCCCTTCCCCCCCTAAATGACGCCTCTGCTCCCTTTCCTCCCGTGGACTGCTTACAAATTTCTGTGAGCCATTATGCCTCCACCTTTAATATTTTAGCTACAAAAATTTCCATGTAACTAAAAACTAGTGTAAACATTTTCAAACTCCCAAAAGTTTACTTTTATAGGCCCAACAAATATATTTTTTGATCATTGTAAGTGTTGGGAAGAGCTCACATTAAAGTGAACCACCTAATAACTCACAGGAGCAAGTGAAGACCCGTTTTAATTGCTCTACACACACGTGTGCATTGCGTCGGAGAAAACAGCAGGTAGTGAGTGACATTTAATCTGGGCCCAGGTCGCGGTGTAGGCAAATCTTTCACAAGTGCCCTGCGAATGGAAATCTCACCCAGCAGTGACGTAACCGCCCGAGGCAGTGCGCTGGAGCGTCCAGCCCCGTCTCCGCTTTCCATCTGCACCCGGCGGCCATTGGAGTCGTCGTTGAGCAAGACGTCGCCGTCACCCGGCCCACGTGGTCTGACCATTCGCCTCCCACTGTGGGATAAAGGTTCTATTCCCCGGTGACTAGACGGTAGACAGCCGATGGAACTGCTAATATCACGACAGTAGATAGGCCCTTCATATGCGCTAATAAAATAGCGTTCTCCCTCTAAATAGGGCAGCAGCTTCACGTACAACCGAAAGCCATCTTTGGTAAGCTTAACGTGCGTTGGAATCCGCGATAAAACATAATCTCTAGTGATTATGCAAAAACTACGGGGACTATTTTTTTTTTTTAAATTTGGGAAATGACATGTCTGGTGTGTAGGGACCTTAAGTTATCGCGATATAGGCTGTTCACTGTAAACGGAGCACTCAGCGGAACTTGTAATTAATTAAAAATATGTTTTATTGGGCCAATATATGTTATATTTTTAGAGTGTTTGAAACATTTACACTGGTTTTTAGTTACACGGAAGTTTTCATATTAAAAAAAGTAAAGATGGCTGCAAAACAGCTGAAAGAATACTTTATGCAGTGCTCACTTTATCGTGAACGGCCTATACGGGCACATCTGCAGCTCTCCCTCATGGTTATTGGCAGCGGCGTCACTTACTGGACTGTACCAATCAGGAAAAGGTTCGCTGGGACATCACACGCTTGTGATTTGTGAAATAAAGTGGGGGAAATAATCTTTTCGCGAAAACTTCGTCGTTACCCTACTGACGTGTAAAGTAAATTGAACAATGTTTGGCACAAATATAAAATAATGAATTTTTACGAGTCCAACGCCCTGACCAGAATCTCAACACAGCACAAATGGAGCAACTGTAGTTATTGTGGGCGGGCCGCGGAGGTCAGGTCGGCGCGGGGAAAGTGACAGAGATAGATAGATGGCGGTTAGTTGAGGTTGTCTAACGTCGACTCCAGTGCCACAGAATACTTAGGTATACAGAAGTGAAGTAGACAGTCTGCCAGCACCCTGGTGGAAACGCTTACTGCCAATCAGCGCATGGCGACCGCTTTGCTAGCCGGCATCCAGACCAATAGAAAACCTGCAGTAACATGCAGGAGCCAAACACACACGGGAGTGGTATCGACATATTCGGGCAGCCAGTAAGCTGCGAGGTTCGCCCGTATCAAATGAGTCACCACGACATTTCATATCTGTGTTACTATTTAGTCTGTAGCACAATGGCACCTCTGCGTCACCTTGTCGTCTCGCGGAGACAATAGGCGTATGTTAGCGGTTAAATTGGTAGCGGATTCTGTGAACAGAGAATTTTAGCGCTCCTGTTTACAGCAGTGGTTGCAAACATGGCGGCAAACAGGTTGAGGATGTCTGTACGTGTCTGGCAACCGAAGCAGGAGGACGGTTACAGAATTTGTTCACAGGATATTTACCTTTACTATTATTTCCTGTTTTTATCTTGAATAAACCTGAAATCAAATAAAACGGTATTTCGGCGCAATATGGACGAGACTAAAGTTATTTTGAAAGAAAATGACGCAATATTTATTCTTCATTTTATGCAGCTGCATAATTCAATTTCCTTCTACGACTTACTATGTTGCAAATGTAAAAAAAAAGTGACAGCAGTCCAATTTCAAACAGACATTTTCGTGAAGAGTGTTTTGCCTTATACAGTCAAATTACCTGACAAGGCATTAAGCAACAACATAACTTGGTAATTCTATGGTGACAGCCGATTCTGCTCAGTAAATTATTGCATTTTAACGATGTCTTGTAAACGCAAATGGTCTTTTAACACGCTGAACAGTTTGTGAACGATTCAACTGCTAAAATACGCCTAATCAGACCAGTGGTGTAACCAGACGTTGTGAAAGAAGGTGAGACGGTCAACATCGCCCTTGGCGCCGTGCCTCACTCTGACAAACACACGGTCAGTAGGCGAGACGCATATACTCGTGCCTGGTAATTAGGGTTATGAACTTTTCGCGAAAAAAATGTTTCCCGTTCCTTGCGTGCACATCTGCAGTTCCGCTTCATAGTAAGTGACTGGATGTCTTCTACACGTTTTGAGGTTCTATCTGCAAATCACAGAAGTATGGTGTTATAGTGACCTTGTTCAGGGGCGTCATTTGGGGCCACAGGAGGAGGGGGGGGGGGGAATGCCCCCCCCCTGGATTTAGAATTTTATGTGTATAAATATATTTTTTGTATTTTTAAATTTAAGTAATGTTAACTTAAGCACATAAAACTGAAGTTTTATTATTAAAGTATATAATTTATACATGCTTAATTAATAAAAAAAGATGCAACAAGGTCGCTGTCGCCGGAAAATAAAATCTTGCCCCCCCTCCCTAGAAAAACCTGAAATGACGCCCCTGACCTTGTTACGAATGTTGTAGACTAGTGAGAGACGTCTATTCACAAATACATATCGTCAATAACTAGAGGTACGTTAATTTCGCAAATACATTCCAGGTCAGGTTGAACGCCAAAAATATATACTTCATAATCACGTGTGTGATTAGTTGGCGGCTGTCACGAAACGAATTTGACTACTGCAGGCCAGTAGTAAATAAGGAAAGGATTCATAGAGCTATCGCTTGTATTGTTGTAAGCCAATGAATAATCGACTGTATCCAGAGCGTGTATAGCACTGAGCAATCTATGCTACTGCCTGATGAATCCGCGAAATTGACGTACCTCTAGTCATTGTAATTGGCTCAGTCAAATGAGATACGTCACTTCACACAGACATGCTGCCAATAACCATGAAGTAGCGCTGCAGATATGCACGTAAGGCACTGGAACAAACTGGAGCAAAATTCCATTCACTAAACGTTCACGGCCATATTGTCTTTATATTGATAATGGTTTATCATGGGAAAACTTGACTGTTTGCTTGGTTTCAACGCACGTTCAGTTTATCAGTATAGCTAGTGAATTTTGGTGAAAAGAAATTTGCAGCAACTTGTTTCAATGCCTTACGTGCACACCTGCAACTCTGGTACATGGTTATTGGCAGGATATAATAGGACAGAGGCACAGACTAAATAGTAATACAGACGTGAAATGACGTGGCGGCTCGTTTGATT
>PNEQ01005712.1:101176-112928 GCA_003012365.1 Medauroidea extradentata
TCAAAAATGCAGCACGCTTGTTATAAACATGATTTTCGGCCCTCTCAAAATGGCTAAAAACGGGCTTTTTAGACTGTTGTAACTCCGAAAATATTACCTGAATTCGTAAAGTGCAAAACGAGAGGCATGCGTTGGTCTTTACTTCATACTATTCCAAAGTAAAATATTGGGGCCACCGCTTAAAGTCCCATAGTAAAAACACTACAACGGAAACCTTGCACGCCAGTTTGGCGCGCTGCGAATAGAGGCGATATGCTTCTCGTCAAGCGTGGGACACTGGCTCTTATCGCTACGCTGTTACCACGCGTCAAATGTGGAAATTTGATACCGCGAAGGACTCCTCTTAACACCTGAGACTCATGCGCCTCGGCGTGATTTAACCAAATACCGTGCTATGCTAATAAGTGCGACCATTAGAAAATAAAGCGACATGTATTATCACCAGCGCCTGTAGCGTCTTGAAGCGATGGCCAATGTTTAAAACAAAACTTTCCTTAGAGTAAATATATATTTAGTATACGATATTTTCACTATATTGTTAAGGGGTAGGTAAAGGTAAGATGTCGAGAGAAAGACTGGAATACTCAATCGTAAACAAAGTCATAATCCGATAAGACTTTTTTAAAAGTAGATATTTTATTGGCGGACGTCTGTTTATGCAGCACTAGGCGGTAGTATGCTTCGTTTTAAAAAAAATACTCTTTACAGAAACTAAGGGCTTAAAACCCCAAAATCTGTAAACAACTTTATCTACATCGCACTTTATCTACATCGCACTTTATCTACATGCTTAGAAATAGGAGTTGCATATTATAAAAGAAATATTTTTCTTCTCCTCCAAGGTTGTTGATATTATTTAATATGTTGAGAACAGCTGTGCATTATTTATTAGCGAGTACACTAACATGTCTTCTAAAGTCTCTGGTACAATCAGCGGCTGTTGTTGTTAATAATTCGTATGCGAAGCGTGGGTTGGCACAGTGGACGGTTGTATGGTATATAGTTTATAAGTTGTGTGTGGGTGAAATAACTCAAGCAGATAATAATACATTTGGGGCCCGAATTTCCGTGATCTGAGGAAATTAGGAACAAAATGAGGCTTAATAAAGGCATTAAAATTACATTTTCCTCATATTAAAATTTTATTGATCGGTTCTACTTGAAAAGTTTGATATTTTGAACTTATCTGCAGCAACAACACCAACAACAACTACCGGAAGTGAGAGTTGAAATGCCTTTTTTTTACCAAAACCAATACCAACCACCGACAGGCAATTTTCCCATCACGCATTTGGTAATCTGTTCTTCAACTGTCGCCAGCAACAACCAGCAACAACAGCAATAACCATTGGAAGTGAGAGTTGAAATGCTTTCGTGACCAACGCAAACCACTGCAACACCAACTACAACCAACAGGCAGTTTTGCCATCACACACTTGGTAACTTGTTCAACTGTTGGTAACACCAACCATCACCAACAACACGAAGAACCATCAGTTGTGACAGAGGTCGAAGGGACAGAAGCACGAAGCGAGTGCGAGAA
Organism: Medauroidea extradentata; assembly: GCA_003012365.1. NCBI lineage: Eukaryota > Metazoa > Arthropoda > Insecta > Phasmatodea > Phasmatidae > Medauroidea > Medauroidea extradentata. The sequence goes on from PNEQ01005712.1 coordinate 102,720, forward strand.
GAAAGGGAGAGTGGCAGACAAGTGAGACGGATTGCTGTTGAGTTGGCGTCCTTGAAAATGACAACAGCGGAGCGAAACCCAGCTGTAAAGCGTTTGGCCGCCTGTACCTAAGTTTAAATCAGTGACCTCAGCCAGAGAAACACCACACAGTGGGAAGTCCGCCATTACATTAATATGCTGTTATTGACTGACGAGTCAGTACGCTGAAGGAAATGGAAGAAATATACCGGGAAAACCACTGTTAATCAGTAGTAAACGCCTAAACATTTCTCGACAATTACCAGCTTACAGAAACGGAGACTAAATGAAGTCAGAGTTATATTGGACATTTCCTTCTCAAAAAATAAATTAATCAATTACCAAAACTCTTTAGCACAAAATGTACTGTTTGTGAAATATAACATTTTCTAATATTTTAAACATACGAGTCCGTGAAAATTCGCGGTTCACTGACCTGTAGATAATAGCCTCCAAGTTTTCTGCAGAACATTTTGACGAATGGCACAGAACAAATTAATTTATAACCTTGGAATGACTTAAAATAAAAAGATTATATTCTATTTTAAATAATAGTTCAGTACTATATGTAATACGTTCAGTGCCATTTTTGCAAGAGTTGCCTTTCAAAAAGGTTGAACTTACCGCGAGGTATCAGTACTCAAGTAGTCAAAGCAGCTCCTCATTGGCTGCTCGCTGACACAGAGCTACCACCTGATTGGGCTTTCATTTAGATGCTTCCTTGTTATTGGTCCAGCGTCCTGCAGTAAGTGTCATACAAGCCAAATGGCAGTCGCGAGTGTGACACGAACGTTCAGTTATTTGAAGTCCAGCAGAGCCAAAAAAAGGAAAAGGAAAATTTGTCAGGTTCCTATTTGTAGTAGAGTTTGATTGTCAGTTTGCCTGACGTCGCGACAAGATGTCTAAGGAAACCTTTTTTTTTTTTTTCGTGTCGTCTTTGTTGTTTCGCCCTGATACAGTACTTGCATTAGTGTAGTCATCGTTAGAGGCACGATTGTTTCGCATATTCATCTGGTATCAGCCTAGACTTCTCAGTCCTATACACGAACTGGGCATTGTCGATTGTTCATTGGCTCCTAACCGTGCATTCGGGTACCACGTGACTTCACCACGAATTATTTCCTTATTTATTACTGGTTTGCAGTCGTCAAATGTGTATCAAAACAACTATTGTCCGATCACATTGATGACAGAGAAGTATACGTTGTTGACGTTCAACCTGACCTAGAAGCAATACGCGAAATAATCCTGCCTCTAGCAATAGTTATCATCCAGTCTTGTGTGTCCCAGTCCCAGTAACGGTTTCTTCTGTGTGTTGTGTTTCTCCTGCGTCTTTTCAGTTGTCCATAGGTGATTTACTTACGTTTCCATTTTTTTTATTTATTTGTTATATTCTTTGTTTTTTTATCTGAAACAATTCCTTGTGCGATTTATTACGTATCTTATTTTATATGTTTGTTCTGACTACAGCTATTCTTGGCTTTTTTTGTGCACACCGACAGCTTTGCTTCATGGTTATCGACAGCGTGTGTTTGTCCAGAATAAGGTTACTGTGACAATACACTTCTGAGACTAGCCAGGAGATACCCCAAGACACGTGACACTTGTACATCCAATCACTGAGGAAGAGCTCTAGATATGCACATAAGGCACAGAAGCCAAATGATGCACAAATATTTTCGCCACAAAATCATGGATTTATTACTATAAACAATGTAATTTTTAAATGTATGTTTCACGATAAAGTTATTCGTAACACATTTTTTTGAAAAAAAAAAAAAAAAATTCCGTGGCAGTGTTTCTATGTATTTTTTTTAAATACGTAAAAACTATTTTTAAGAGTAACGTTCCTCGCTACCTCGTCACAGAATATTTAGGAATACAGAAGTGAAATAGCTGGTAGTTCGGCGAACTCAGTCACACACGCCAGCAAAATGGCGTTCCTGGCCAGCAACATGGCGGAAATACCTACCGCCAATGAGCGTAAGGTGGCTGCCCTGCTAGCCGGCAGCCAGGCCAATATGAAACCTGCCGTAACATGCAGGAGCCAAACATACACGGGGCAGGTATCAACAGATTCGGGCAGCCAATAAGCGGCGGAGTTCGCAATAATCAAACGAGCCGCCACGTCATTTCACGTCTGTATTACTATTTAGTCTGTGACCTCGTGTTGCACGCACCTGGTGTACAAACCGTTTCATCGACACTGACTACGTATGGACAGCTGCGGTCGGAGGTTAGAAGTCATGGCGAGAGGTCAGGGGATGGGGCAAGCCACCTGCACGTGGGGAGGGATGACCGTTGCCACCATCGACGGCAGGCATAATGACGCAGGTGAGGGTGGTTGTCTGACGTGGATACCAGGGCAACCCTCACCCTTCGTCGACAATGAGGGGCGGAGGCTGGGGGCTGTCGCGCTCTGGCACCACCGCCCTTCCTACCCTAGAGAACTAGTCCCACCCCCTTTTACCTTCCCCTGTCAGCTGAACACACGACCCCAGTTCTTCCTGTGCCTCGCCCTGCGCCGATATTTCACCCCCCGACAGGTACCGAGCTTGGCTCCCCTAACTATGGATCATTACAAGGAATCGCTCGAAAATGTACAGGCATTTGTTTTCTTTAAAAATTTAATGCAAATTGTGTTCAATGATAACTTTAAGGACGAATGTAAATGCATGATAAATATAAATAAATATCGTAAGAGCAGGATAACAGCGTGCCAGGGTATTGCACTCCAAATGCAGATTTTAGGCAATATGCATACCATGAAGGATGACATGAAATGAGGCCATACGATGGAGAAGCGATGGAATGAGACGGGCAGAAGAAACGGGATATCTCCAAGAAAACTCGTCGGCCAGCGACATCGTCAGGCACGGTTCTCACATGCGCAAATCCGGGGGCCGACCCCGCCGAGGATCGAATGGCCAAGGAGCGAGTGGTCTGGCCACTTGGCTGCCGCGGACACATAATGCACGAATATTTATTTCGCTTATTCATCTGGTAGCAGCCTAGACTTCTCAGTCCCATACATGCACTGGTTACAGTCGAATATCCATTCTCCTCTAATCGTACAAGCTCAGATAAATAGTAACACAGACGTGAAATGACGTAGCGGCTCGTTTGATAACGGGAACTTCGCGCTTATTGACTGCCCAAAACAGTTGCGGCAGGTTTCCTATTGGCCTAGCTTAGACCACGGTCGTAAAAGAACAGGTCTGGACACTCGCCTATTTACCAATGTATTTTGCTTGACCCCCTTGTTGTTCGACTGTAGTGCGTCAAGTTACCGAGAATATCGTACTTTTTGGCGCTGTAATCCGGGCGGTCGGACTCAAAACTCCACCCACTTTTTTCCACTGTTAAATTTATAGAGTAAATAAATATTGCTGGAGTCTTTTTTTAAATTTTTGAGCGAAGGAAGTATTTCATAAATTGATAAAAAAAATACGTTTTGATAAATTGTTTATTATAATGGGAAGGAAGTGGGCGGAGCTTGAGTCCGACCGCCATAACTGAAGAGCCAATAAAACACAATATTCTCGGTAACTTAGTGAACTACAGCCAAACAACAAGGGGTTCAAGTTTCCAGGCGAGTGTCCAGACCTGTTCTTCTACGGCCGTGCTTTAGACTGATAGGCGGTAGGCGTTTCCGCCATGTTGCTGTCCAGCGAAGCCATTTTGCTGGCGTGTGTGACAGTTCGCCGTCTTATCAACTATTTCACTTCTGTATTCATAAATATTCTGTGGTACAAGCGTGTAGCATCGCCGCTAATCATTTCCTTATTTACTACAGTCTTGCAGTCGTCGAAGGTGCGTCAAACCTGACCTAACATAAACACGCCAAATACTCGTGCATCTGTTAATTGGAAATCCAAAAAACTACTCCAGACGGGAAAAACTCATGCTCGTAAGCAACACGTCAGTATAGATTATTTAAAAATTGAGTCGGTCGTTGTGTTGTATGTTCCTTATTTTGCCAACTTATTCGTTATACGGTTTGTGTAGTTACTGATTTTGGTTTAGTTTCTTGTCATATGTGTGGTAATGGATAGTGCCGTTATTTTTTTTAATAGGGAATATTTATGAGAATTTGAGAACTATGTATAATGCATAATAAATTCCAAAAGGAATTATGTCAGATACTATACAAATACAAAAAAGTACTGAGTGCAAAATCAAACTAAGAAATGTATATTTATCGTCGTTTATGAATTTGTTTGTGGTTGTGTCGTATCTGACATAATTTATTGCGGGATTTAATACGTTTTATTTTACATAGGCCTACACATGTCATATTTTCAAATGAATCTTCTAGAAGACTTAACTCACGAAGAAATACGTAGAGATAAATTCACCATGACGTGAGATACAGGTTCTCAAACATTCACCCCGCATACAGCACTGCAACCTGCCAGCTGCGGCAGAAGTGATGCCTTAATGCGCATATGATGGGTGTGTTCCAGAACGCTGCACTGATGAACCACCGTTCCATTCCGTCCGTTCCACCACTCTGTAACGGTCCGCCTAGGTTACCGCCATAACCTTCCAGCTGCTGGATGATGATGACTCCTATGTTATTGTGCGAGTGCGTTCCTGGTCACTGTGTCCATCCCAGGGGTTCCCAAACTGTGTGACACTGCGCCGCCGCTATCATGTCACATTTCCTATGCAACGCCTTAAAACTCTAATTAATAAAGTAGACAGAATGATAGATATTTTCTTGCGACTTATATAGACTTGCACGAAAATATAAACTTTTCAAAGAAAAATACATGAACTTTATCGTATGATTTATTGTACTATTTAAACAATACACCCGAACTAAATAGCTAACAAGACGCTCTGAGAACTCCTGTTCACTTTGAATCTACCCTTTTAACCGTCCCATATTCCTCGTCTGCTGTGACAGGGAGTATTGTCGCAATTTTACTACCGTATTTTTCATCGTAATTCTTGTTTCAGCTTTATTTCTGAAAATTTAAACTCTCTAGCACATTAAATATGTACTGACAGAATTTCTGATGTCGCAAGAAATTATTACACGCTAGTTCTGTTACGGCATCAGGAACCGTCCAAATATCAACTTTATACTCCGAGCGTACCAACAGTGTAAAATAAAACACACAGTCCATAAATACTAACTTGAAACAAACTTCATAGTCCTGGGTCTTCACGTAGCCATAATTTGAATAACGAAACACAGCTAGACAGCGGAAAATCCGCGTTTTTAATAGGGCACAAGCTGTTGTAATTCAAACAACCGCACGCTCGTGTCTCCTTCACAATTGATCCTACACAACGGTCGTAGAAGAACAGGTCTGGACACTCGCCTATCGTATTTTGCTTGACCCTCTCGTTGTTTGGCTGTAGTTCACCAAGTTACCGAGTGTGTTGTGCTTTATTGGCGCTGCAGTCAGGGCGGTCGGACTCAAACCCCGTCCAGTTCTTTTCATTGTTAACATTATAAAGTAAATAAAATTGCTGGAGCCATGCTTTAGGATTGTGAGCGAAGGAAGTATTTCATAAATTGATAAAAAAATACGTTTTGATAAAATGTTTATCTTAGTGGGAGGGACGTGAGCGGAGTTTGAGTCCGACCGCCCTGATTGCAGCGCCAAAGACGTATAGCATTATCGGTAACTTGGCGAACCGCAGCCAAACAACAAGGGGGTCAAGTTTCCAGGCGAGTGTCCAGACCTGTTCTTCTACGGCCGTGGTCTAGACTAATTTGACACACCTTGGAAAGTACTGAACCAATAATAAAGAAGCAGGTAAACGCAGGCCCAATTACATGGGATCTCCGTATTGTCCAATCATGTGGTACCACTGGGTCAGCGAGCAGCCAATGAGCAATCGAAGTACACAAATCTGTGAAGCCACGAATTTTTTCGGACTTTGAAACACAGCTTGTGCTGACATTTATTCGAGAAAATTTCCTGTTCTGGTTTATTAGTACAGATAGCGGAACGCCTCGATTTATTAGCAGATATAGTGTATTTACAATTATATAACAACAGATTTGTGACGTATCGCAGAGTTATTACTAGCGTTCTATAAACAATGTACCAAAAATACTGTGATTCATCACAAATTTATTTATTAAGCTAGCGGTCTGTCTCCACGACTGTTCTCACAATGATCTCTAATTAAAACACTAAGTTCTCAGAACAGATTTCCTAACTGAGTGACAATATCCACGGAGAGTCCATAATGTTCTCAGAATTGACCCAGTTGATTAATAAGTTATTATATTTATCGAAGCAGAACAGAAGTGGGTCATATCACAGATAATAACTAGAGATGCTGGTAAGTCTATATCGCGAAACTTTTTTGCGCTAACTTAGCCTTGAAAACATTGACACAACGTAGCTGTCTGCAGACTGATAATAGGCATCAAATATGTATTACAATAGCGGGATTCTTATTGGCTCAGTCAAATAAGGCAACAGCTCCACGTACAAGGAAAGTCAGTCATCTATTTCATAAGCCGAACGTACGTTGAAGCCTAGCAAATAGTCAAGTTTACCCGAGATAAACAATCATCTTTAATAATAGCAAAACCAAACTTAATATTAAATATTATTTTGATATATTATATTTACTAGCTACTACTTTCATTCTATCGGTAGAGACCTAAAAAATTCGTGTTTTCTTCCACACACACACACACGCTAGAATTACAGCAACTATAAGTTCGTGTCACTTTCGCAATTGGCCGTTGACTTATCTGACATCCTCTAGAAGTATCTGAGCCAATGATAACAATATACCTTACCGTGTCCCATACCACTGTATCAGCGAGCAGCTAATAAACAGATGTTGTCTGCTTGAATACACAGTTGTTCTTGAAGGCTAGCCTAAAGGTCACAGAGTCAGCTTACCATAAGATTACTGGCTTAAGCTTGTACGTGGATCTGTTACCCTACATGACCGAGCCAATAACAATCCGGATATTGTAATATTTGATGCCTCTTATTCATCTGCAGACAGCTACGTTGTGTCAGAAGTATATCACCAAATCACACATGTTGCAAGAAACTACAGTATTTTGAAGGATATTTCGGCACAAATATTTTCACGATATATCATCTCTAATTATCGGTTATGTTGACTGTTAGGTGCACATTGGCAACACTGCTTCAGTTGTTGGTAGCGTGTCTTTGTGAAAAAACGTATCTTATTTATTGTTCATCTCGATGAGGCCCACATTTCTACAAGATTTTTTTGGCTGTTTTTTCGTCAATGCCCCGAAAACTATGCACAAATAAGTATTCTGATGACCAAAAACACTCTAAAACACAAACTCATACTTCTTATTCCAACTTTTTTTTTCTTGTAGCAATATCCTTCGCTTCTCAACGGGAAGAATGGTCTTCGTCCGAAAGCGCTGTCATAAAAAATGACCGAGCCTCGCAGAATATAATTTAACATGCAGGGGCGCAACAACAGGGGAGGCAAAGTTATGTTGCCCCCCTCCCCATCCACTGAATTCTTTAAGCAGAGATAAGCGTTAAACAATCTATCTGTCTGCATACAGTAATTTTACAAGTTCTTTATTTTATTCATATAATATACGACTTAAAATAATTTAGTGAAAGCAAAACTCTATTATTCAAGACAGTTGACCATACAACCTTAAGGGGGAGAGCTAGATGCTAAATTTTATTTATCGACTTTCTGCAATAACTTCTGCTTTAAAATATTTGTGGGTAATTGCGGCAGTGTTGAGGCATACAAGATATTTGTGATGAATTATGGAGTTCATAATAGTGTTATACGTTCATCTTATACTGGACTTTTAATCATTCTTGAAAGTTAACCTATAAATCCCCTCGCAATGATTCTGCGTGACAAATTAATAAAAGATTCCATTAATTTTTGTGTCAAGCAGTTTATCAATAATATATCCTATGTCTTGTCGAAGAGGAAATTTTGATAATACAACTTGAATAAATTATATGGCTCAAAAACAAAAATATAAGAAAATTATCTAACCACACCCCCAATCTTAAATACGAAAATTAGAACAGTAATTATTAGGTTTGCCCCCCGCTTTGGGAATTTTAGTTGTTGTGCCCCTGTTAACATGCAAATCCTTATCATTGCTCACGACAGGGCACTGAGGCTTCCAGTGTCAATCGCCGTCCAATTAAATTTAAGGTGAGAGTAAGTGTACACATACAAGTACAGTCACATGCATATTACAGTTACTGCTATTACGACTAGGGTAGGGGAGACAGTGGCTGCGAAACCATTCTCCCCCTCCCTGCACGTTTTCTTCCTTTCACCGAGAAACCGGCGGAGGGGAAAGGACACTGCAGACGCAGCCTCCGGCGTGGAAGACACTCCCCGGGTAGAGGCGCGTTGATGTAGATACTAGAGCCAGCTCCTCTCTCATTGGACCACCTCCCCTCCCAAAAACCACCCCCTCTCCACTTCAAGCCACAGGGAATTAATTGGCAGGAGAAGGAATGCGCTCCGCCGACCGGGTCGGAAGAGAAAGCTGTCCTGCGAGCGCTGCGAGGCCCTCCTGGCGCGCTACTCGATCGACAACAGCTTTGCGATACATCGATACGCCGCACTCGATACTTATTTGTTTTGAAAACGTGTCGTACTTTAGCCTCCTCTAGACGAAGCCTCTGCCCTGAAATCCGTAGTCAGGACTAGTGTTTAAGAGGGGGGGGGGGAGATACCAAGCATGGGTACGTAATAAAGAAATACCGAACCCTTACAATTAAACGTGTGAAGGGAGGGGGGGAAGCGAGATTCTCAAGTGCAAACTGGTGCAGTTTAAGCAATTTCCATAAGATAAAGGGGTGAGAGATCTGGACCCCATGAACCCCACCCCCCCTTTTTTTTCTACATCCCTGAACCCTAGCAGGAAGGTCGTTATTTTTTAATTAATTTATTTGGTCACTTTACATCTCCACGAACAGCACAAGGCTTTGATCGTGGTACACGAGGGAAAAAAAGGGGGTAGGGGCAGGAGTCTGCCTGTGCCTGTTTGAGGGAATCACACCTATATTCGCCTGGCGTTATTTCGGAAAACCCCAGATAGAACCCTAGAATAGAACCAGAGTCCTTCCGAATTTGAGGTGAGTGTTTCATCACTGCGCCACCATGCATCGATTTCTCCAACGGCAACGGTTTTCGCTGATTCGAAGGTAGGGTAAACTGACCATGTGTCGTGATATACCTTAATATTGTTTACGGACTTCAGAAAATTTGGAAGGATCTGAACACCGAGTCCACTTGGTTACCAACAGAGAGCAGGCATGTGTAGTTTCGGAAGTAAGTAACCAAATGTACCAAGTATAATATCACAGTTAAAATTATTAACATATATCTGTTACTGAAGTTCCTAAGTCTTAGTATCACGAAGTAGCGTAGGTTTGCCCTATATGGGACAGGAAAACCAATAAGGGAGACCTAATGACGTTGAGGATCTCAAAGTGTTATTCAAACGACCCTTATTGACAGAGTTGCCAAATTTAAGGCCACGGCCTTCAACAAGACAGCAATGAACGTACGTTTATAAAAGTGTTTGAAGATTTCTATACATTACGGGCGTCATTATACAATGAACAGAAAAATTAAAGAACTGCTTTTATTTCAAGTTTTCGATGCAGCAGAGTAAAATAAATCTTTGCTGCGAGAATTAGAAATGGAAGTTGTTTGGTGAGGTTCTTGAAAATGCAAAATAATAATGAAAATAGTGTTGCTGAGGTTTACCTGAAAAGAATTTAGCGCCAGCTTGTTTCAATGACTAGAGATAATGGTTTATCGCGGGAAAACTTGACTGTTTGCTGGATTCCAACACACGTTCAGTTTACCAGAAGATAACTGGCTTTAGCTTGTACTTGGAGCTGTTACCCTATTTGACTGAGCCAATAAGAGTCCCGATATTGTAATATTTGATGCCTGTTATTGGTCTGCAGACAGCTACGTTGTGTCAGAAGTATATCACCGAGTCATTTATGTTGCAAGAAACTACAGTGTTTTCAAGGGTATGTTGGCACAAAATATTTTCGCGATATACCTAGGGACTGGAGAATTTCGCTAATTCAATTACCTGCAGGCTAGAATCCATTATACTATGCATACTTAAGCCCCACCCATTCATTCATTGTCTGCTATTCCACTGAGTAGCAGCTAGTTGACTAATAGTCGGGGCTTGAGCACAGACTA
>PNEQ01005712.1:113028-152361 GCA_003012365.1 Medauroidea extradentata
TGTTTGGCTCCTGCATGTTACTACAGGTTTCCTATTGGCCTGGCTGCCGACTAGCAGAGCAGCTGCCTCACGCTGATTGGCAGTAGGTGTTTCCGCCATGTTGCTGGCCAGGGAAGCCATTTTGCTGGCGTGTGTGACTGAGTTCGCCTTCCTGCCGACTATTTCACTTCTGTATTCCTAAATATTCTGTGGCTTGAGTGTGCATAGTACAATGGATTATAGCCTACAGGTCATGGAATTAGCGAAATTCTCCAGTCTCTACTAATACCTGCATTTGTAGCTATGCTTGGATGTTTTTTTTTTTTAAGCTCATGGTCTTGAGGATCTACCCGCAAACGTGAGGTGTCCACACTCTAAATCTGAATTAGTGAATATTCACTGATTCACGCTTATGGATGGAGCAGTTTCAACAATTTGAATCAGTGAAAGTAGTCACTGCTTAATTTGTGAATATTACTTATTTTCTTCAAGAGTGCCAACATCTCACAATTGAATCAGTGAATATTCACCGGTTTTCCCAGTTGTTTTCAAATATCAGTTTTCACTTATTGAATCAGTGAAAAATTACTGAAAAATCTGTGGACTTTCACTAATTAACGTTTGGAATGTTGGCACTATTTATCGGAATCAGTGAATAGTCACCGATTTCACAGTGGTTTCTCACTTATTCAGTATGTTGAAACTGCTCCATCCATCGGCGTGAATAAGTGAATATTCACTAATTCAGATTTAGAGTGTAGTAACTTTATACACATTGGCTCAGTAAAATGTGCGACGACTCTGGACAAAGACACGATGCTAATACAAACGTCAGCAGAACTGTCGGTCTGCACGTCAGGCGCCTAAAGAAGAGGATGCAAAATTATTTTCACTAAAATAAATCGGAGACTCTATAAGAATGAACAGTGAAGTGTTTCTCTGCAGGTCCCTGAACACGCGAAATTTGCACTTCTCCTTGATAAATACCAGACCACCCGTCATTCGTAAATATATTCAGTAGCAAGCTGTGGTTGAAAACACGATATATCGGATCATATCTGTGACTGGTCGCTCTTACGAATGCAGTGCGTTTTAGGTACCTGCGCACTCTAATCACATCAGTTTACTGTCAGAGTAACGTGGTTCTGATTGGCGCAGTAGAGTAACAACCGTCTGAAGACTGTCAGGAATTTAAAAAGCCTCGACCGAATGATGAATTTAAAAAATTCACGATTCACCCGCACATCCTTCTCAAGACAGCGAAAAATTATGTAACTGCAGTAACACCAGGAATCAAATTTTGACAATCCTGAAAGCATGTTAAATGGTTCACCATTGCTCGTGTGTGAGAGATATTGGTCAGCTCTTAGCATAGAGGTCTTTAATTTATAGCTCGTATAATACTGTATATCTGATTTGCTTGATTTTGGCTTATTTTCACAACAAAATTGGTGATACTTTTGATGCAAAATCTGAAGGGGAAAAAATGAGATTTACTGCTAACCGAAAATTAAGGTACAAAATATGATATATTTGTGACAAAACAATGTGGGGATTCTTCAATGTGAAAATTGTATTGCTTTGAAAAATTTTACTAATTTTTAAAATCACCGTAAAACTACCTGAAGGCAATCGACTAGGAATTGACTGTGGCTACAGCAATTCACGGCAGAGAACTGAGATCTTCTAGACTCTACGAAACAACATGCGCGTAAGGCTCAAGGCTAAAAAGCGTTCTCCGCTCCTGTGTTCCACCATCTTTAAGTGCTCAAGATGGTGATGCAACAGTCATTTTGCAAGCCGCGTCTCCGTATCACATCATTGCCTACGAATAGAAAAACTGCTGCGAGCATGGGCTATTATGTACGTCATTACTACGGCTTTTTTATTGTTGGTGTGTTGTATTTGATTTTTTCCCCTCTAGAGACCCGGAAAATCTGCTTGTTCATTTGAGCAGAAAATAACTTTTCAACTCGTGAGAACTGAGTGGCTTACGCGATTTGGCTCACGTGTGTAAAACACATACTTGAATCTACCGGGACTTACAGTCTTAAAACGCCGAACACGAGTAATATTTTGGTTCGTACTGTGACCCTGCTGGCTAAGCATTTGACTTTTAGATAAAGGCTAAAGAAGCATATGATCAATACTTAGGTGCATCAGGACCGGAACTATGGTAACACGTCCGCAAAAGACAAGAACCATGGTAACATATCAGCACATGACAAGTACCATGATAACACGTCTGCAAAAGACAAGAACCATGGTAACATATCAGCACATGACAAGTACCATGATAACACGTCCGCAAAAGACAAGAACCATGGTAACATATCAGCACATGACAAGTACCATGATAACACGTCCGCAAATACTAGAACCATAGTAACATGTCCGCAAATGACCAGAACCATGGTAACATATCAGCACATGACAGGTACCATGATAACACGTCCGCAAATACTAGAACCATAGTAACATGTCCGCAAATGACCAGAACCATGGTAACATGTCCGCAAATGACCAGAAATGTAATAACACGTCCGTAAATGACCAGAGCCAGGATTACGTGTCCGCAAGTGACTATAACCACGATAAAGTATCCACGAATCAAGGTATCCTTCAAGAAAGAAATCGATGCATTAGCACTGCACACTTAACCTACTTGCCTACAGTTTTCATTTCTTCCATGTACAACATATCCACTGTAATGGGCAGTGGGAATGACAGGGTTAAAGACACTGAGTTAATCCCGGTTAAAGTTTACTACTAGATTTCAACGGAACGTTTTCATGTTTGAAGGTCTTCTTTCGGTATTGGTGTGTCTTCATTTGACTGAACCAGTGCTAACTCAAGTACGCCAATACTAAACTTTTTTTTATAGCAAAACCATGCCTATAGCCACTGATTGTCAGTGAAAAGAATTTTGCACGAACTTGTTTCTAATACCCGCACATCTACAGCGCTATGCTTCGTTATTATTGGCAGCATGTCTTTGTGTAAGGACTTCTCTCATTTTACTACGCCAATGAGAGTAAGGTTTCTGCGACACAGCACATCTGTGACAACAGGGCAGAACGCAAAGACCACAGAATATTTAGGAATACAGAAGTGAAACAGTCGATACGCCGAACTCAGTCACACACGCCAGCAACATGGCGGAAACGCCTACCACCAACCAGTCTACAGCAGCTGCCCTGTCAGCCGGTAGCCAGGCCAATAGGAAACCTGCTGTAACATGTAGGAGCCAAACAGACACGCAGTTTGTACCAACAGCCTCGGGCAGCCAATAAGCGGCGAGGTTCACCCGTATCAAAAGAGCCGCCACGTCATTTCATGACTTTATTGCTATTTAGTCTATGCCAAGACGCTGAGAGTCAAATAGCCAATAGGTCGTTCGGGATAAAGTGAGCACAAAAATTTAACCTTTGAAATACATCACTTGCAGTTACTGCATATAATTGAACATTAACTATAGTCCCCTTACTGCTTGTATGGTTGGCAGCGAAATTACGTAATATAGTTCCGTGAATTTTTCCATTTGAATTCAACAATACTGAGCAAAATCACTGAAATTATCATAATTGTATTTGAAATAATTAATAAACATTTTTTATCAAACTATATTGATTCATACTGAATGCACAATTTATCTTACACACGCAAACATCACGTGATGTGTCCAGAGAGGTTATATACTTCCCATTGTTAGCCGTTACGCGCGGAAATATACAAATTGGCTTAAAATAGAAATTTAGCAGAACTTTTTTGAGTGCTCACTTTATTCTGAACCGCCTATACATTTAATCACTGACCACGAAGCAGAACTGCAGGTGTGCACGTAAGACACTGAAACAAATTGGTACAAAATTTATTCGTGAAAATCATGAGCCCTTAGCTAGAGCTATTTTCAAAATATAATATTTATACCACGGTTATGGACCCTAAATGTTCCAAAAAGGTTTTGCGCATCAGCTTTCGCGGGCAGGGATTTGTTTTATGACTAGTTTAAAGGAGCTTAAATAATAAATACAGCCAGCTTGTAGCGATACAAAATAAACGAGAACATTGATATGCAGTAATACATAAGATAATATCCTCAGGCATGTCAGGTACAGAGTATGGCAAAAAATACGACAAACGACCTACATACAGGAGAAATCCAGTGGCGGGAAAGCAAGCGGATAGGAAACTACGGAAGTCTGCAACAGCCTCTGGGGATGGCTTCGGGGCCAGAGTTAACATGCCGCATAAAAAAATCTCGAGGGATACTTCATTTACCACGTTGTAAAATTATGCTCCATAAAGGATAAGTAGATTATATAAAATTAGGACCTGCGATGGTAAAGTGGTCAGACCACTTTACTCCCACTGACATAGTAAAAAAAAATTTTTTTTTTTCCACTTCTCTACTCATGCATGATTCTTTGACACACAAGTTCATCGTCCGCAACTTCACATATGTTCTCTGACATGTAGATACACCACGTCCTGAAGTTTATTTCGCGTGCTTTGTTGCCAGTCAGGAGTGATTGTTTCCCGTTGTTATTTGTTTACACTTTCCGTCACAGATGAATATACTGGAAACTTTATCATCAGAGGAAAGTTAAGTACAAAGTTTACATCGCCTGCGTATCGCTGCGTCGCATCGTATTATTATTATTATTATTTACTGACCAGGTGAACGGCCTGTGCACGTTCTCGGGGCAAAGTTCGTGTCATAGAAGACAGTTTTGACGAGCGTTTAAGAGTTCTGTACACACCAAGGCAATGAGCATAGATACCTGGAAATATCGCGGGTTCAACGACCACCCGGCTGGACTCCACAGTCCTGTATACGCTATGTCCTCAGTTACTTGTACATTGTCTGCTGCTCTAGTGAGTTGCCAATTGCACATCGACAAGGTTGCGTTGGAGTCAGTGAGCGTTTCCTGCAGGTCTTCTATTGGTTCTCCGTTCACGAGGAAACATTTTAGTAGTAGTGATTCAATCGAAAAAGTAATCACGCGCAGAGGGGATTGAAATATAACATATTTTAAAATGAATTTGCAAAATTTCTGGGTCTCTAGCAATAAAGTTGAAAGGGGGAATCAATGTAAAAATTATACTAATTCACAGTGGATTCATTTTAAAGAGACCTGTATAAAAAAATACACTATGTGAACAATTCTTAGGGAATACTGCACCAATAGTAATTACTGCCAGATTTTGTGTCCAATGTTTAGTACCTAAGATGACACATCTAAAAAAGGAAACAATGTGTTTTAAGCAAATGAAGATAGGCGATTGTTCAAAACCTCTAAGGTCTCAGGGAGGAGGGGAACAAAAACAGGGTCTGACACCCACACAACACCCGAGGAAACCAGCGACTCCCAGCACCGTATCCTTGTGGGCGAAATGGATGTAACTGTATTCCGTTCCGCCATCTGGAGCGCACGGCCGTGACGAAGCAGGGAAAATAGTGCGCTCCTCGGCAATTTCCGACTTTCAAAGACAGCGTATCAGCCAGTCACATCCACGTGCGCGAAGTGGCTTCACTTATTGGTGCATGCCATCGCCGACATCACAGCGACCCCAGGGTGTATCTGGTTCATGCTCTGGTTGACCGCTTACGTTTCATTCCTGTTTCCTGGTTCTTCCTCCACGAATAATATCGAGATATACGAAGACACTTCTATACAACGTCTGTGCGAAGACTTCTGCCTATCAAGGTTGGGACCACAAAATTTAAAATACGTTATCAATGTCAAAAAGGGGCCGCAGTGGCTAGACATTCTCATTGTATGGTTTCATCATGTTATATATAGCATTCTTCAGGGCACGCAGATGTTTACAGGTGCCCGGTAGTATCTTTCAGTGGCGGCTCGTGGGTTGTTGCCAGGCGGGGCTGCAGATAGTCGGAACTGTACACTCTTGATGAACGCGCCGTAGACCAACGACCATGAAATATTTGCTGGCTACTAGATGTGTTGTGACCACTCAGTAGTAAGAGGCACCTGCACATCAGCGTGTCAGTGGCTGTAGAGTCAACCAGCGCACAACTCTGTACAGCTCTTGGCAACTGCAGCCCTACCTGGCAACAACCCACGAGCCGCCACTGGTCAATTTGCACATCCGGGGTGCGATAGTAATAATAATAATAATAATAATAATAATAACAACAATGAGAGAGATATATTTTGGCCAGCGCTTATCATCAAGGTCTTTAGCGCTGGTGAGGGGTGACATGAGGTGAGTATGGAGCAGTACCGGAATGAAAGGGCGGGGGACACGGGAGATCCCCGAGGAAACCCGTCGACCAACGGCATCGTCCGGCACGATTCCCACATGCGAAAATCCGGGAATCGAACCCGGATCGCCTTGGTGGGAGGAGGGCGAGAGGTCTGACCCCTCGGCCACCGCGGCCCCGTAATAACAACAATAACATACACTCAGGATGTCCAGATACAAACACGTTATAAGCACGCCACGAAAATCCTGGGCTAAATTGGAAACGAAAGTGTTAGAGACAATATTTTGTACGTTGACATTTTTCATGCACAATGTGGCAACATTACACTGTAGTTAGTCCCTTCTTGCGCTCCACAAATATCTTACTTATCTTGGCACTACTACTGTACTGAGCTACATATTATGGGTGCAGGTTCAAATTCCGAGCAGTCGAAACATTATTCTGCGCTTACTTGACGTAAAATAACATACATAATATAATTCCTGGACGTGGAATACAAGATGGGTCGTTCTTTGTGCAGTGTTGCCACATCGTACACGTAAAATGTCATCGTACATTTTGCCATTTAAATTTTCATCTCCAGTTCAGCCCGTGTTTCGCGTGGTGTGTTTATTGAGCGTTTGTTTCTGGCATAGGACCAAAAATTCCGTTTAATATTTTACAATATGAAATATATTGCACTGTTAGTTAATGCACGAGTGGCGAAAAATAACGATACGTCTTCTGAATAGAGAGAGAAATTTAATATTCGCGGGTTCAGTGAAGTGTAGTCAACCTCCACGAATAGCAGCGTACTCAAGCAGATATCAGCTGCACGTTGGCTGCTTGCTGTCACGGTGACACCACATGATTGGTCCTGCATTTAGTTGCTGCTTTACTATTGGTTGAGCGCCTTCCGGCAGGTGACAAACCAAGAGCCAATTGCGAGTGATACGAACTTACAGCGGTTTGAATTTTAACTCGTGCCAAAAATAAAACGCTAAAGACCAGACCGGCCTTCGTAGCGTAGACTGTTAGGCGCCGGTCTACGGTACGAGAGGTCCTGAGTTCGCATCCCGGCTCGGCATGGATGTTGTGCTGTTCCATCCAATCCTGTCAACCTCATCGGCTCTAGATACCTCATCGGACATCGTTAAAAGGCCGTAAAACCCTCTCGCCTCACCTAAAGACCTGCAATTTTCACGGATAAATTTCCGCACAAGATATACTTCAAACACGCAGTATTTCAGTTTAGTTTGCAAATGGAACGTGGATTATAAGTAGAGGCTGGAAAATTCCGCGGATTCAATGACCTGCATGTTAGAATGCACTCTCCTGTGCATACTCAAGCCCCGTCCATTCGTTCACCAGCGGCTACTCACTGGAACAACAGACAACGGACGAATAGACGTGACTTGAATGTGCACAGGACAATGGATTCTAGCATGCAGGTCATTGAATAAGCCAAATTTTCCGGCCCCTAATTATAAGACACCATTTAAAGTTTCCCAGGCTAATTACAAACTTGTACAGCGAATCTAGGAACGGAGCTCGTACTGCCATCTTTATTGAGAAATTGAGGACACACTGGTGTAGTAGCCAACGTACAAACTACTTAGGTTAGAATGAACTGTGGATTATAACTAGGACCATGAACATTTTGCGTAAAGAATTTTGCCACAGTTTGTTTCAGTGTCTTATCACTACATCTGCAGTTTTGATTCGTAGTCAGTGATTGGGTGTTTTAACTATCACGTGTCTTGAGGTCCTACCAGCAATTCACAGACAAGTTGTGTCTTAGTAACCTCACTTAGTAACTTCACTTCACACAGACACGCTGACAATACATCGAAGGTACAGACGCGCACAAACAGCACTGAAACGAGTTGGTGCAAAAAACTTCCCGAGAAAATCATGTACACCAACGAATGGCACATAAACAAGGATTCTCGCACTACGTCATTTGTTACTCACTGAAGCAGCAGTTACTGTGGATAGAGTGGGCACAGGACAGTAAATTCCAGCCGGCATGCTTATGAATCTATTTCGAACACAAACGTAAGACCATGATCTTTCATTCACTTCAAACAATTGCAAATATCTCGAATGTTCTGAAACCAAACACTTTGAAAAAATTTGAGACTGTGCGTAGTCATACAATACACAATTTTGCCCGAGCGTTTTTTTTAAATAGTGTACCGTTTGCTAGTAATTTTTTTTTGCTTCATTTAGGCCTTTTTTGACAACAAAATAAGTAAAATATCAGGGGCAAAAATTTAAAAAACCTTTTGGTGTACTGCAACAAAAAAATTCAGATACAAACTATGATATATAAGTGTTAAAACTGTAGGAATGAATTTTTTATATATGTATTAATTTGCATTAAAAAAACATATTTTCGAAACCACTGCAAAACAACAGCAATGCCTTTAAAACCCAGGGGAAGGTGAAGGGGAAACATAAATAACGTATCTTCTGGTGCGAGCAGCCGCTCAGACGAGCAGCTTTGCATCACTCGACAGTCCCGTCACACACTCGACAGGAAGTGTGGGTGCGCGAGTATAGCCTTCCTTCCTTCTCCAAGAGCAGCAGGTGCACTGTTGCCTAATATGGAGACCTACCTACCTGCCTCCCCCCCCTTCATCCACACCGGAGGGCATCTAGTGGCAGAGACGGCGTGGTAACCAAACCAGCGAGTTGGGAGCCTCGGAATAAGTAGACATACTGAAGCGAGATGATATAAACATTAACGCTGAAAACTGGTATTGGAAATTAATACGAAAAAAAAAATATTAAACAGCTCTAGAGGATGACATCTGCCAACTTTACGAGCAAACATTTACCCGCAGTGATGCATTTGTTAAGCGTCATCTCTTGAGCCGAAACTAAATGTAGGCCTACGGAATTTCGGCGCCAGATATTGTTCTTCAGAAATACATCACTCGCTGAATTTTTTTTGCCCAGAATGTTGCCTGTATCTATTGTTTAGAAAATATTGTTTTATCACCAGTATCTCGTAGGCCCCTAAAATCTGCCCAGCCCTTATTAATTCAAAATACTGTACTTCTAAAATTAATTCAATTAACTTTGACCTACTATAGCGTCAGTTAACTGACATCACAGTTTCTAGACTGAAGAAAATTATAATACTATAAATAAATATTAACAACATAATTATCAAACAAATAAGTTATAATTATATGTTAACACGATTTTGTCGCGAAAAGTTTTTTGCCCCACTTTGTTTCAGTGTCTCATGCGCACATCGGCAGTTCTGCTTCAAGGTTATTTGGCAGCGTGTCTTTGTCCAGACACGTTCCTCATTTGAATGCACCAATCGGAATAAGATTATTGTGACTCCGTGGCAAGCGAAAGTAAAATCATCCAATCACAAACGACGTAGCAGAGCTTCAGATGTGCACAAATGCTGCAAAAATCTTTTCGCCATAAAATCGTGACTCTAAGTTGACTCCTGGTTTTCGCGAAAGTAATTTCTGCACCAATTGCTACACGTGGACTGTTTTTTAGTTATGCTTCATTGTTATTGGCAGCGAGACATTGTGGAAAGGCGTTTATCGTTTGACTGTACCAATCAGAACAAGGTTACTGCGATACGACACGTCCTTGATTTACAGCAAAACGTTAAGACACGTAACAGTTATAAACAGCTAATCACTGACCATGAATCAGAACTACATATGTGCACATGACGTACTGAAATAAACTAGTGCAGGGAATATTTTCACTAAAAACAATGGTCCCGAAATATAGATATCGGATTTAAAAAAACGACTGCAGTGAAATACGTTCTTAAGATAGCCGTCTGCCCTGACAGCCGAGCGGTTTGCAGAGCTTATGCCGTTAGCGGATTAGACTATTCGAAAACGGATCATCGCACATGAGTGCCGTATGTTCAGGAATATCATTTAAATAACATTACACGTGTGTTTACCTATTTCACGTTCAACACTACCCATTAAGGCCTCGCTCTTCAGTTTTGCAGAAAATTTTTTTTAACGAAAATTAAGACATAATTATATAAAAAATTTATTTTTACAGATTTTACACTTATACATCAACGTTTGTATCTGAATTTTTCTGTTGCCGTACACCAAACGGAATTTTTAGAATTTTGCCTCTGAAATATCACATACTTTGTTGTCAAATGAGGCAAAATAATTTTTGCTAGTAGCATGTTCATTATTTAAAAAAAACGTTCTGGCAAAATTGTGTACCGTATGACTGTACACGGTCTTAAATTTTTTCAAAGCATTTAGTCAAAACAAATATTCGAGTTATTTGCAATTGTTTGAAATAAATGAAAGATCATGGCCTTAAAGCATATTATCTAACGGCTGAAAATGGCAAAAATGGGAGATTTTGCTGTCTTTTTTCAGGTGTGTTAATCTCGATCACAGACTATACAGTAATACAGACGTGAAATGACGTGGCGGCTCGTTTGATATGGGCGAACTTCGCCGTTTATTGGCTTCCTGAGACTCTTGATACCAGCCCCGTGTGTGTTTGGATCCTACACGTTACGGCAGGTTTCCTATTTAGTACGTTCACCTAGACGGCCAGATAATCTGTTTATTTTTCAATTTTTAAGCCTTAACATCTATTCAAGTTGTATTATCAGAATTGTCTTTTTGACAATACCTAGGATATATAGGCGTGGTAAACTGCTTGACACAAATAACAATTAAATATTTCATTAATTTGTCGTGCAGAATCACTGCAAGGGAATTACAGGTTAGCTTATAAGAATTCTCTTGCAATGACTCTGCGTGAGAAATTCATGAAAGATTCCATTATTATTTATATCAAGCAGTTTACCAAGCATATATAATATGCTTTGCCGAAGAGAAAATTTTGATAATATACATAGAAAAAAATGTTATGACTCAAAACTCAAAATACAGCACACTTGTCTTAACACTTCCCCTTAAACGAGCCTTCATTCTTCATCGCATACCCTTCTCGCTTATCTAGACATAAGATCTGGCAACATACAAGAGGCCGGAGATATCTCGCAAGTTTATCTGGCTTGCACAGAGTCTTGAAAGTTTCCACAAAGGCGAGTGTTGCAACAAGAGACACGCCTGCAATACATAACAAGCCAGCTCGCACCACGCGAGGCACAGCCAGCAAGCCTACATACTCACGCGGGTCGTAGCTAGGGTTACCACACATTGAGAGTAAAAAAGGAAGACATTTTACTAAAAAAGGAAGACATTTTACTAAAAAAAAAAAAAAAAAAAAAAAAAAAAAAAAAAAAAAAAAAAAAAAAAAAAAAAAAAAAAAAAAATACGAGGACAAAGGAAATTTCTCTGATCCGTAAATTTAATGTGTGTTATTTTCACGTGAAAACTAATTCGAACACAAAAGAACGCATATTTCCGTGTAAATAACCAATTTCAATACGAAAGAACTTAGGAACTTTTTTTTTACAAATAACCAAATATAAACATACTATATCAACGAACACAGCATAGGCCTATTACTATGTGAATAACCAGGAGCACGCAAATATGTATCGCGACGTGACGAGACGTCTTGTGTGTGAGAGCAGCTTCGTGAAGATCAATTTAGTTTGCAGTAATAGTTGTGTACAGTACTATCAGAAACAGAAAATATTTAATGTAGGTAATATCTCATCCCTAGAGCCCGGAAAATTTCGTGGATTCAATGACCTACATGTCTGCGCTTGTGCATACTCACGCCCCGGCCATTTGTCCACTAGCTGCTACTCATTGGAACAGCAGACAATGAACGAATAGACGAGGCTTGAATGTGAATAGGACAATGGATTCTAGCCTGCAGGTCATTGAATCCACGAAGTTTTCCGGGCCCTAAAAAAAGCCGGACATTTTTAGCATCAAGAAAAATCAGGCCGGACACCATAAAAATCCACAAAAACGAGGACATGTCCTCCTGACGGACGTCTGGTAACCCTAGTCGTAGCACATGTTCTCACCAACGAGCATACGAGCACAGCATTCAGTAGTTACAAGTCAATGTCACGAACCTCGAGTATAAGTTTGATACATAGGCCTATGTCTGTTTGTAAACTGAACCTTTCAACAAAAGCGGTCATGCATTCTGCTGGCAAGTTATTTGACCAAAGTCTTAGACAAACCATAAGAAACGTGCTTGTCTAACGAAAGAAAAATTAAATAGCATATAAAAGAATGTCAAGATCGTCTCGCGTTTTATTCCGTTGCAGAACGTATACACAGTAATTGCCAAACACTGAGTATGTATACATGTGCACAATGCGTATCTTTTAATTATTTTTTTATATTCGGAGGGCTTTGAGAACTGACACAGGCTGGCTGACGTAGTCTCGAGAAAATAATATATTTTCCTTTTTGAAAACTTTTTTTGTAACTAGTGACGCAGAACTCTTTATTGTGTCAACATTCTTGATCTTGTTGCTAAATGCATTAACACTATTGACAATAAATAGGTTCACGTGACCGTATTTTTCAATAAAATTCCCTAATTCGAGGACGGACCGTAGTTTCTCAGTGAACAAACACTTCTGTCAAATTACCTGTTTGTAAAAATATGACTGATAAAAACACACAAGAACGTCATGTTTGAAAGCGTGATGTAGATGGCTTGGAATTGCTTGACTGCAACACTTTGTCTAAACCAATTAAAAATAAATAAACAGGTTTTAATTAATAGTACACAGTCTTGCAAAACGAGCGATATCAGCAGTCAACACTTGTAGCCTACCGCATGCATGCAGGTCCAAGATGCATACTTGTATTATGGAACCATTTAACTGCGTGCGAGTTACAAAAAACTGCGTGGTGAATTTGGGGGGGGGGGTGGAATTTATAGAGATGATGGACGGTTTACCGCGGGAAAACTCGACTGTTTGCTGGATTTCAACGCACGTTCAACTTCCCAGAAGATTACTGGCTTTCTCTTGTACTTGGAGCTGTTGCCCTATTTGACTGAGCCAGTAAGAATCCGGATATTGTAATATTTTATGCCAGTTATTGGTCAGCAAACAGCTACGTTGTGACAGACGTACATCGTCCAATCATTAGAGACATGCAAAATTCGCGTTATTATTTGGTAGCAGACTAAACTTCACTTTCCTATACATAACAGAGCATAATCTGCGAATCAATTGGCCACGAACTTTTATGTGTTGTCATTTACGTGTGTTACGTCTTTACAGAGATTGGCCTCTCTACCGTGTAAGCATTCTCCGCGGTAAGTCACGACAATATCGGCCAGCGGGGGACGTCTAACGAGCATATAGTCACTTGAAGTCTAGTCAGTTGTCAGAAAATAACGCGAATTTCGCATGTCTCTACCAATCATATATGTCTAACTATATACATTGTTTTCAAGGGTACGTTGGCACAAAACATTTTCGCGATATACAATCATCTCGAAGAATTTACTAAGCAGGGATTTTTATCATAAAAACGGGAGCCCTATATATTTGCTAGTTATACGAGTCAAACATAGCACGTTTCCATTTCTATTTCAAATGAATTAAAACAACTATAAATATTTTGATAGTTGCCTTGTTAACGGGATTGAAGTCGATTTGAGTCTTTGGGTCGTTTCACCAAAAATTGGGATCGTATCGGACTGAGTCGGGCGTACAGTGATACATAAACAAGGATAGCATCTAAAGCAAATCAGAAGTAACGCACTATGTAGTTCTTTTATCGGACTGCAGATTTTCTGTTGATAGTTGCGTGTTTGTTAACGTAAAATGTCAATTACAAATACCAATAATTTTCTCGTACCCATTAAATTTACTTGCGTATGTAGTTGGCCTAAGTATAATGAAAAATAAACATTTGGTGGTATTTATTTCATGTCAGCCAAAATAATTTCAATTTTATCAACATTACGCCTTACGCAAAATCGTCCAGTGAACTGAAATCGATTTCAGTCGGTTCCTACGTTTGCTTGTGAACGGGTATTGTGTTCAGTCGGAATTACTGAATTTGTTTTGAAAACGACATGGAAAAATATTAAACGTTTATCTATTTTCAGGAGGATCAGTAGCCGCCGTTTTGGAGTAGTGGAACTTCTCCATTTAATTAGGCCTACATATTTTTCAAAATGTTTTATGCTAAGACAAAGAAGAGAGAATAGTTTCTTACATTGTATACAGTTGGTATTGCTTGACTACTATTGCTTGTACTATACCTACGACCATCCGTAGAAAAAAGACTGTTCCTCCAGAAGATTACTAGTCAAAATCTAAGAAATATGGTGAAAGTGTGACGCTTAAGAGTGTAATATCTGTGCCGTGTCAGACGGGACATTTTAATAAATCTCACTGTGGGGAACTGACAGCAAAATTTGAGGAATTCCAAAATGGCAAGCACTGATCGCCCTTGAACGTTCCTCTTCTTAGAAACATGCGGAAGTACTTCACGTCGTTTTGCTGCCCACAAAGATGATTTCACAGATCTTCGAGGACGAGTAAAGGAACGCCATCAAATTAGCTCCGCGACGCTTTCTTGAATTTATAAGCCACTGCGTAATTAACGGCCGGGAGAAACTTGTTGAAAAGCAGCATCAGCGCCCGTTTAAAATTGATGGCAAACGTGTTCCTCGAGTCATCTGCACCCAGCAGGCCACAAGCAGGACGTCGTAAACAGCTACTGATGTACGTTAGCTTAGACCACAATTTGCTTGGTTTCGATAGTACATCGTCGGTTAAGAAGGTAAGGCGCATAATTCAGAACGAAAAAAATCTGTTTAAAATTATAAGTTTCTCGAAGCCAATTTGCCAAAATTAAAACACAACAACCTTTGACAAAAAGTTTAACCAAATATCTGAGCAAAGGTTTGTATCTCTTGTTTGTATTTCTTAAGAACAATCTCTGAAGCCAAAATCTCGTACATTTAACAGCTGCGTAGCAGTTAACAGCAAATGCTTCATTCTGGGTAAATATTTGTTTGCAAAGTTGGCTAATACCATTATCTAAGGTTGTGAGTGAGTGAGATGTGGTGTGGGAATGGAGCAGCGCCGGAATGACGGGGCGGGGGAAACGGGAGATCCCGGAGAAAACCCGCTTACAAACGGTATCATCCGGAACGACATGCGGGATTTATCACGTAGCGTAAAATACAAGTTGGCCTATTAGTACAAATAAACCAATTCTTTAACAGTTGTCACTCAAAAAAGCCTATTTATGATCACAAAAAGTTACGTCACGTATGTTGCACTGGAGCAAAGGAATCTCAAATTCTTTTGAAAACGGTAAATTTAGGTGAATTATTAAAGCAGATTCTGAAATTGTGTTCAAAATGGCGGTTATTGCTGATAGGGTTGTGACTTCATCTGATTTTATGAATAAAACTGGATATTTTAGTGATTTTTTACATTGGCAGATAGCCAGTTTACCTTTCTTCAAATCGCTGTAATGTTAATTTTAGGCAGTATAAAAAATGCGTGTCAGTGTAATCTAATTAATTTAGAATAAAAAATCAAATCCGAACTACCTTAAGCTTCCGGAACTCGTATATAAAAATCGGATCCTTACAAAAAATACAACCTAAAGTTTGGGTGTTACTATCTTGAGAATTATTCTGCACGCGTAAGACAAAATAAAACAGTTTAAAATATGCAATAACAACGTTTTGAAAAATTTGCTTGATACACATTTCATTTTGAAAGCTAGTTAAAAAAAATTAGTTTAAAATATGTTTACAGTGTAATTTTGGCAGTAATAACCAAATTAACAGAACTAAGGTTAATTATATTTTCTTATGAGAGAGTTTGGCACAAGGACAATTTATGCCACTAGTTTCACAGCTATCGCATGTGAACCAGAAAAATACGAAACCATTGTAAAACGAATTTTAAATAGGCTTGGAAATGATAGAAGGCATTTAACTTAGTTTTAAAGTGAATATAAACCAACTTCGTGTATTGTATTATCAACTTATGTAACTTAAAATTAAGGAAAGCCCTGTGATTGGTCAGTTTGTACCCATTAGCGATACTAGCGCTCAATTTTCCCTGTGCCAAACTTTTAACACTGATCTTTGTAACCTGTAGTAGAATTAACCTTAGCAAAACCAACTGAAGATTATAGAAGATCCGCTACTCTGATGGACAACTTACGCAACGAAAAATAAATATTACACTGGAAAAAGAATGGATTATGATTCTATAATAATGCATGTCGTTAACAAATATTTTTATTTAGTAGGTTGAGAAATCAATTGTAACAACAAAAAACAATTTTTTTAAACATAAAACTAAAATTAAAATTGTGCTAAATTGCGTGTTATGAAGTTGGTATTAGGGAGTGGGATATTGTAGCTTTATTCGGATGTCTTCTCCGAAAATAAGATTCTCGTTGTCACAACTCTTGCATTTATGCTCCTGGTTTCATCTGTGTTGCACGGTATAAGCGAAAATAGCCTTAGTTGTTTTTCTTATAGTCACGAGCTCAAATCTTGACTACTACATAACAAAACTTTTTTAGTGGTGTTTACACAAAAATTATTAAAATTTGTAATGCACTGCCTGCAGAATTTAAGAATTTGTCTATTCAATAAAATATTTTCAAATCTAAGATTAATTGTTTTTAATACAATAATTCAGTTTACGCTCTAGAATAATAGTTTAATATGTTAAGTAATAAATAATAACATACAAACTAAATAAAATAAAAATATATATATAATATTCAAGACAGTTGAATTACGTGTATGGAAGTTTACTGGTGTATTTTTTTATTAACAAGTATCAAGAAACGTTCTAAACCAACGTGTGTGCATGGTATAAGTGAATGTAAAAAATTTAAATGCAGAAGTACTTGCGTTTCTATACCTAAAATATTTTTATTACTTGTAAAATTAATTTAGGACTAGTAACTTTATGGATAGCGACTTTCCAGGTATGGGTGCCCCTTGTATGACTGTGATAAGATGGATAGTGCTGTGTGGCAGGCTGAGTTACCGGCTAGGCGCACAGAAAACAAGCCAAGACGCTGCCAGACCTGGCGGTCTCGGGACATTCCAAACGGCCATGAGCAAAATTGCTACTTACGTGAAATCGCCGCCTCCCACGCTGACTCCGGTGTTATCCCTCGCCAGCTAGACAGCTCGGGCACTGTAACGTCGAACGTGACACACCACGGGGGAAGAGAACTAGTCAACTGTCAACGACACGGACACAATCTTCGACACCAAAACGTTCGACACGCGCGGTCTCTCAAAGACTGGCGGCTCGTTCGTAGAAGCTTTCTTCTCTCGGAGCGTTGGAGGGGTTTGTGGGTGCTCGCGGGTGGAAGGGGGAAAGTGGAGGGGATGACGTCACGCGCATGCGCACCTGTCCCCTCCGCGCACCTTACAAGGTGGACGCGCATTCCTTTCCGGTGGTTCTATCTATCTCTGCCTAGCGGAACACTCACTCCCTGCTCGAGACCCAGATTAATCTGATTGTTTAAATTTATTACGTTATTATCTCCACCCTCATGTCCCCCTTCGAAATTATGAAATTCACATAACAGTCTGTTACAAAACAGAGTGATACTGGAATCACAATATCGCGACAGACACGACGTAAACAAAATAACGTGATAGCCAATTAGCGTCGAAAGGAAGGACGCACTGACGTCACAGAAGCCTCGAAGCTGACAAGTTAATTTTATTCGCGTCATGCACTTTTCGTCGCGCTGTTGTGATTCCAGCTTTATCCGTACACACAGGGCGATTACATCACATCGAAAGGCTAGTCTGAGCAAGGTAAAATGTAATCTTTAGGTGTAGAGTAGAGGTTTTAAGTACCTACCGAAAAAGTTACGAGACCCAATGAATCGCTCGCAGGCTTTTAAGTTTGAACCTGGTGATCGAACAACCTGGTCACGTGACAAAACTTATACCTAACTCAATGGCACCGATTAAATATCACTACCCGCAATTTGCACCGACGCAGCACAGAGCAACGAAAACGGGTCTCCTATTGCTGCGAGTAACTATTTAATTCCAATGGCCGCGGTTGGTTCGGTGTATAGAGCGCTTGCCTCCCACCACAGCGACCTGAGTTCGATTCCAGCATGTGTGAAACATGGCGGACGTTGGCGTTGGCCGGCAGGTTTTCTCGGGGTTATCCCGTTTCCCCTCGCCCGTGCACTACCCCGTTGACCCATAGTTGCCTCGCGTCACCCCTCACCAGGTCTAATATTTTTACGTCCTGTTTCGCAATTCTGGCGGTTACGAGGCAGGTAGCATAATGAGAGTCCTAACTCCTATATAAAATCACGAGAACCGTATTTTAGCTGAAGATGCCCGAAGTAGGCTACGATTCCCCAATACCAACGTCAGAACACGTAATTTAGTACAACTTTAGTTTTTAGTCATTATATAATTTCCGTTAAGAGGCCTACACACAAGTTGTAATTTTCCGCGTTTGATGCACGGAGGTAGTGAAGTGATAAGGTTCAGCTTTCCACACTCGACGGTAACAGCACCGCTTATAACAATTGTATTTGTGGAAAGTTTGTAGCAAGTCCAACGCATGCTTCCAGCCTTGTGTTTTACGAATCCGGGTGGTAATTTTCCTGTTACGGCTGTCTAAATAAAGTGTTTTTTATAACCATTTTGAGGGGCTCCAAAAACATATTTCTAATACGCATGTTTTATTTTTAAAATGATAGAAGCCTAGTTTTAACTGTGTGTTATTTTCGTAGATAAACATTTTGTGAATAAGTTTATTTGTGTCGCGTAGAAAAGAATAGGCGCGGCACTCTACAACACCGTTCATACTTCAGGTGCATAAGCCTCTTAATAAGAATGTATGGGTTTATGAACTTACACTATTGCTTATGATTTTTTGTTGAAACCTGCAAATACAAAAACACGCAATCCACGAAAACAAGACAGTTGATCGTAAAGAAAAAAACTGGTGTACTTGATAAAAAAATATTATTTTTTAAATTTCTTTTTATTTACAAAGAAACTTCATATCGGGAATCCAGTCAAACTACAAGATAACAGATCGACGTAAATAAAATACAAACAAAAAAGAAAGATACGCTGAATGTAAAAGTATAATGAGATTCGACAGACAACAGTTGACAACATACAACAAATTATAATACAACAGACGGATACAGCAGTCAGCACGGGATGCCAGAAATTCCGTGTTGGAAATTCAGTCAGATTGCTACAAAACACAAACAGAGCAAGCTGACAAACAAACACAGAATGTGAAAAAACAATGGAATTCGACAAAGACGACAGTTGACAGCACACAATGACTATAGAACAACAGACGACACAGGTTTTATTTAAACAACGAAGGCCGCCTTCCGTTATTCACTGATTTCACTGGCCAGTGTTTTCAGTAATGTTAGCTATAGTTCCGATATTGCTGACGGCACTGATAGTCACTGATGGTTGGTTGATGACGATACCATGTGCGAGGCTACATCCGTTTACTGAGATTACCGATTTTACTGGGACTTCAGAGCATCAGTGTTGTCAGTAAACCAATATTTTTGGCGGAAATTCAATAGTTGAAGTTATCTAATGGTAGGACAAGGAGTGTTTTTTAAGACATAAGGGCTAAAGTGTGTATCTATTAATTTATATACGTTTATTTAACGTCTGTTTATAGTTACTGAAGTATTCGTCGTGCAGTTTGGAAAGCCTAAATAATGTTTAGAAGTTGAATCGTTCCTTGCTTATGTATTTAAAAATAATGGATACAGCTTCCCAAACCTTAAATACACACAATGTTTAAGCTGCATCGTGAAATAGCGAAGAAAATTATATCAGTTGCAAGTCGTGCTAGATGCATCAATATGCTAAAAATATACCAACTTTATTTTTAATGTAAATACAATTTACACAACGAACAAAATAAACATGATTGTTTATCGCAAGAATGATATCCAAGATATGCCGGAGATATACTTGCTAAGCAACGTACATTGCAGTAATGTTTACTGATTTAACGTTCCGATATTACCTATTTACTGACGGAGAAATAATTTGCTGATTACTGACACTGTTCCTTTATTGTTCACGGACACTGGCGACCTGTCAGTGATACCAGTGTTGTCAGCAAAAAACGGAAGACGTCCGAAGGCTGCTACGTTTCGGGAATTTAAATCTATTCCCGTCTTTAGGCGTGAGACGCCAATTGGCTGAGCACTTTGCAGTCAAATTGACAGGTGTTTTGCTGAAACTGTTATGCGAAGATTACTTTTTTTTGTAATATTGTTTCTTTTTTAGTTAAGGCCAGCCATATAGGGCCTATACGTAAAAGCGCTAAGCGATTTCTAACTTTACTGAAGCTATACAAAACAGAGTTTACAAGATCTATAACTCGGTGTAAAACCTTTAAAGTGTTCACTGCCGATGTAAGTTGTGTATCTGGGGTTTGCTGAGCTGATTTCAGAAATACAGATTCTGCTGGATATTAAAATAATGGAATTTATTGGTCACAATTTTTTTTTGTGTTACATGACGAATTCATGTATTCAATAAAATATAATAATTTTGATGAACATGTAAAATTTGTTCCGTTATTTTACTCAGACATTTTACGTGCCTCAAAGTATCTTAACTTGATTCAAAATAATGTATTCACAAGCATACATATATATTTATGTATTTGCTCTCGACAATTGCTATAGGTGGTAGGGGATAAAGTGAGCGCTTTTGAACCCGTAGTTAATTTTTTTGCTTTCCTGTTAATTGTAGTTTCCTGAATTTTTCGACCTAAACAAAGCACTTTACGAAACAATCAGCGTGTATAGATAGTACAACAATCAGAAGTTTACGTATAATTTCACAAAAAAATAACAATCTCTTCAAATTATTTTCTCCAAGGAAGATAGTCTTGAAAATGCCCCCTTTATCGTGAACCACCAATAACTAGAGGCTGGGAAATTTCGTGAATTCAATTACCTGCATGCTAGAATCAAATATCCTATGCATACTCAAGCCCCAACTATGTGTCCACTAGCTGCTACTCAGTGGAACAACAGACAATGAACGACTATACAGGGCTTGAGTATGCATAGGTAGTATAATGGATTCTAGTCTACAGGTCATTGAATCAGTGAAAATTTCCGGACCCTAACTGTAAGTAGGGATCCCTGTTTTTCGCGAAAAGAATTTTGCCCCAATTTGTTTTAGTGTCTTATGTACACATCTGTAGTTCTGCTTCATGGTTATTAGCAGCGTGTCTATGTGAAGAGCCGTATCTCATTTGTCTGAGCCAATTACAATAACGTTCCTGCAACACCACACGTCTGTGACTTACCGGTAGAATCTCAAGGCTCCTGACAGTTAAAATATCCAATCACTGACCACGAAGCAGAATTGCAGATGTGCACGTAAGGCACGGAAACAAAGTGGGGTAAAACTCTTTTCGCGAAAAACAAGGGCCCCTACGAACACTAATGTAGCACAGGTAAATATAGGTGACTCGCCGCTAAACAATTGAACAGCTTTACATAACCGTCGTCCAATCATACAAGACGCAGAATGCTACAGTGATTTGGAAAATATGTTGGCATGAAAGATCCTGGAAATTTTCAATTATGTCCTCTTCTTAAGGCTCGCCATAACTCGCTATATTAAATAGTTCTTATATTCCTTTTTTCTTTAAATTTACTACTATAACAGAAGTTAAATTAACTTAGTGTTTCATTAAAGGCATTGCAATTGAATTGTTAACGTATAATCAGGTCGGAATTAGTCAAGTAAATGATAAAAAAATGTTGGCCTGACTGCGGTCTAGTAATACGTTAACTGTTCAATTGTAGCGGCTTTAATTATAGCACTTGTCAAATTTCCGCTTTGATTGCAAATTTCGCTTTTTTATTCTTACATAATTTTTTAGGAATAACTAAAAGATAAAATAATTCAATATGGCGAATAGTGCTTAGCCTTGCTATGTTTACCTTCTATTTCACCATAGAATCATGTGAAATGTCGCATCAACGTTATCATTGTATTGCAATTAGTCACGCAAATGATTTATTACATATATGCAAGTTAGTAACTGACACACATGTCGGTAGTCCGAATACCGTGTCTGTATTGTAGTGATAGGTAAATGGGAAAACATGGAAAGTAGTAATGGGGACATTAATATTTTGTGATTTTAAAGAAAATTTAAGAAAGCAAATATGGCAGGTGAGATCGAGCCCAAATTCTTTAATTCCAGAGTTTAAAATCAGTACTCGTTGTAGGAAGAAAATTAATTTTCGATACTGTACGCGTAAGTAGCAGCGCAAAATGCTATCGGTAGAGAAAATAAGTGATAGATTTCAAAACTACATGAATTGAGGTTATTTAATTTGCGTTGACGGCTGTCTACCGGATGTTCTCGTGGTTTATATGGCCAATCAGAAGTCGCAAGCATTTATTTACGGGTTTAACTTTGTAATGTGAAATTTTCCAGCACTTCTGAGAATATTTTATCACTAAGTTATTGCATGCCTGTGGAAAGTTATATATATTTCTGTCACACACTACTCACATTATCAGCCCATTCTCTTCAGTCACGTATTTTACGGCCAGAGGTTTTTTTTTACTAAGCGCATTGTGTCCAATGTTATTATACATGCGAAAGTGACTACAAGAATAAAAGTAATCACCTCCATAAAAAACTGACCTTCAGAACAAAATATTCTGACTCACTGTGAGTAGGAATTTATTACCGAAGTATCAAATTTCCACCGATATTTGCACATTAACACTGTCGAAACTATTTCCCCCATATTCAACCCTAAGACATTATCTGATAAGGTCAGTTTTCCTGAGTAATTACAATCCGTGTGGATGACAGTCATCTTAAGTGAATTCACGTGACCAATATTCATAATTTAATATTTACACGACACAATGTTCGTTTTATAGACGTTACTTGTGACTACATTTTCCACTTGTGAACACTGTTTAGCTCTCAGAGTCTTCCCATAGCAGCACGTCAATGTGCGAATTCGCAAGTTACATAAAATTGAAATAACAAAAACCAAGTGACTTACTCGAATGAAATAATTTACACTTAAATAAGGTAATATTGGCGATATGCTAAAATATTTAAAGACTTACAGTAAGTATTTTCGTCTTTTTGAAAAATTGCCGTAAATGAAGTAAATTTTCATCATATTAAGATTTTTTTTTAAATGTACAAAGGAACTTCATTGTGAGTTTTTTTTTTTTAATCTTTGAGCATATGGCGACTAAGGTGAACGTATTTTGCACGTCCGAGTCCTAGAAGTGCGGAAGCTATAAGGGTGAGACAGTGCGCGCATCACGCTTCAACCTAGCCTCTAGGTGGAAGTCATTAACTGGCGTATATTCTTCTCGCTGACTACTCGTCCATATGATACATTCTGCGGTGACCCCACCAATCTGCGCCAAGGTTCTCATACCTAACAATAACCACAAAAACACTAATTTTTGCCATTTCCGGCTGCTTGAAAATATTTAAGGGTGTTCAAATTCATAATTTTATGTTTTGATGAAATAGTGCTAGTTTTGAAGAGGATGAGATTTTTAAATATGTGTTGCAATAAGAGTTTACAATTAGAATTTATTGGTTTGTGGACATACGCCATTGCTGATGTTTTGCTGATCAAACCCGTGTTGAATGACAAAGTACGAAAACGAACACAAAAAAAATATAAAAAAAAATCCCAAAGGAATTCTGTCAGTTTTTTTTTTATTTTTTATTTTTAATAATTGTTATATTAGTCAACAAAGAATTCTTGAGATACAATTCAGTCGAATATCGACACAACACCCAGACACAAATATAGAACCAGATACCCAATATGAAAAAGTATGGAAATAGACATAAAACAGTGAACAGTGTACAACAAACACAAGACAATAGACAACACAACACAAGTTAAAACCAACGAAAAATGCAACGTTTCGGGGATTGCGATCTATCCCCGTCTTCAGGCTGAGACACAGCTGGTCGGAACACCAAGATGCGAATGAAGTTTCATCTTTTTTCATATTGGGAATCTGGTTCTATTTTTGTGTCTGTCTTCTGTGTCTTGGTGTTGTGTCGATATTCGACTGAATTCTATCTCAAGAATTATTTGTTGACTAATATAACAATTATTAAAAATATAAAAATATATGCCACCCCATTGGCAGCTTGCTGTTCGCAGATACCTGAATGACACCTTGTCGCAACACTGGATTCGTCGCGGAGCAGCTGGTGACTAGCCTCTATATTACTGGTTCCCCAGAAATCCAGAATTTCCCCGTGCGATATTTTCTGTGGGTGTACGAATATGTGTTTCGTCCACCACTGCCGGTGTAATCATTGCTGACCTTAAAGGGACTGGATACCCTAGACTGTTGGGAAATTCAGGCAGGCTGCGCCACGGGTTCCGTGCAGGTAGCAAGCTGTCACGTATATCTCTGTCTCACTCTCGTGTTTCCGCGCTCTCTCTAGTACGATAGGATTTCCCAAAGTGCGATAAGATCTTCAACCCGACACTGAGCTGAACGATGACAGCCGCGTTGCCAAACCTAGACTTCTAAACTGGTTATAGTGGCACAGGTCATTTTTCCTCTTCCACCACTGTTTTTCGTCATCTTAGTTGTGCATATGCTGCTCAGGATAAAGTTAGCACTTTTGAAGCCCCAGTTACTTTTTTTGAGCTGATTTATGTTTAATGCAACTTTATAATAAACACATAGCACCCGAAGTAATAGTCAGAGCGTATAGATTTTACTGTAATATAAACGTGACGTCTGAGGCCCTTGTAATAGGTATATATATATATATATATATATATATATATATATATATATATATATATATATATATATATATATATATATATATATATATATATATATATATATATATATATATATATATATATATATATATATTATTACTATCCTGAAAACACAACCTTCACAAGTGCTCACTTTATCGCGAACAGCCTACGACATGTCCCCTGTACGATTTCTTTTGATAATTTTCAACTAGGTAGTAACGTGACTTTGGTTACAAAATTGATATTTAGTTCTGATTTTCGTTTCATTTATTCATTTTCAAGCACATTTACAAACACCATTTCACTTGTCATCAAAATATTAAAAAAATATGAATTTAATGAAGTTTAATAACACACATGAATGCAATCATACAAATTTTAATAAACAATTTTTTTTACTACAATACCAAGTGCATAAGGTATTAAGAATTTATTAGAGTTCCTACAAATTTCAGATTTTTTCTGCAAAAAGACAAAATCATACATACAGTAGCTATATCATTATAATAAGATTGTTATACATAGCTGAGAGAAAAAATATTTAGGCAAAGTCAACTGTTAAAAAACACTTATGAGTTGAGCAGTAGAGTTGAGATGTGTATAGAGCAGCACCAGTAACGCATACGTGGAGGACCCAGATATTCTCATGACAAAAGTCTATCAGTATCGTCGTCCGGGCACAATGCGGAAATTTCGGATGGAAGCAACTCTTCAGGGAATGGAATTTAAATGGCCTTAGTGGGAAGCAAGCTAGTTAACCGTTAAAATCACAGCTGCGTCAAAACTGTTTAGTGGTTATGCGAGAAAGTGTTTTTAATGTGTTAACTTGTATGTTCT
The DNA here is from genome assembly GCA_003012365.1 of Medauroidea extradentata. Classification (NCBI taxonomy): domain Eukaryota; kingdom Metazoa; phylum Arthropoda; class Insecta; order Phasmatodea; family Phasmatidae; genus Medauroidea; species Medauroidea extradentata. Next base: position 138,832 of record PNEQ01005712.1, read on the forward strand.
AATTTATGTTTGTATAGCTGTCATACTTAAGGGCGTTGGACCCGTAAAAATTCAAAATTTTATATTTGCGCCAAACACTGGTCAACTTTTATACATCAGATAACACGTCATTTCCCAAAATAAAAAAAATTAGGCCCCATAGTTTTTGCATAAACACTCATAAAAGTCACAAACGGGCCATTGCGGTGTAGCCAAAATAAAAAAAAAAAGTAATTAACTAATAAATTCAAAATTACAGTAACTGATAGTCAGTGTATCAATGCATTTTATGACATGGTTGACAAAAGTTAGTTTTGAAAATTTCAGTAGTAGCCAAAAGTCAAAGTTATGCAAAAATTTACTCATTTTCATCAATTTTTTTTAAAATACAAAAACGTATCGCTTTGTGTTCACAAAAGTGTCTTGAAGTAGCTCATATCATTAAGAATTAATACGAATAATCTTGTTCCTACAAAATAATTATTTTTTATTATTTTGGCTACACCTCAACTGCCATTTTGCGACTTTGATAGGTGATTATGCTAAAACTATGGGACTTATTTTTTTTTATTTGGGGAAATGACATATCATCTGATGTGTAAAAGTTGACCAGTGTTTGGCGCAAATATAAAATTTTGAATTTTTACGGGTCAACGTCCTTAATAAAATTCTAAATGTGACAGACATACAACGCACAGTCCAGTCCGTTTGATCTGAGAGCACAAAATTTCGCACAGCAGTTCTTCATAGGTCGTGGGTGAGCACTAAGAAAGGATTTTTCGAAATTCTAAAAATAAGGGGGTGAAAATATGTTCTCGATTACTCTTAAACCAGTAGTTGAGGTATGGAGGTGGTTTTTACTTCAGATAGAAACTGACGTGTGTTGTATGTGTGTATGTGTATATATATATATATATATATATATATATATATATATATATATATATATATATATGTTTTCTTTTTTAATTTATCCTAGAAGGCCGTAAAAAAATAAACCGTGTTTTATAATTAATCTCCAGTGTCTTAATTAAACCAGTCAAGTAATCGAGATATGATTTTTACTTCAGAACAATGGTTGCGTAGATACTAAAAAAAAAGTATACCAGGATTTTTCGAAACTATACCTCGAAAGCCGTGTCATGTGCTTCCAATTATTCCCCTGTGCCTCTTAAACCCGTTGAGAAATCGAGATGATTTTTCTTACAAATTAAGCTTTCGTAAATATTTATCTAAAAATAAATTCATAAATTTTAGGAACGCATTAATTAAGAATGTCAAAATTAATAAAAAATTACAGAAATTCCCAAAATTCGAATGACACAGAGAAAAAAAAAATTCAAAAGTTATTACTTTTTGCCCTCATATTTTTAAACAAACCTCTTAGGACTTAAGCCTATATATACATAAGAAATATGGCGATTGCTGCGTTTAAGTCTGTGGTGTGGACGATATTGGGTTCTTATCCCGTGTAAGACATTACAACAGAAAAATACTATGATATTAAACACGCACATGTTTTAGGAAGTTGGAAGATTATTTCACTTTCTAATTGAAAGATAGAACTTCTGTACCGTTCAACCGATCATCATGAAAATTGTTGTACATACCATTCCTCCGGTTGCAATAAAAATTTAATGTGCATGCAGCCGCAAAGGTATCTGACGAAAAATATTACTGGGAACAAGGTGAAAATTTACCAGGGAACAGGTTGGATCAAAATGGGAGTCCCGAAATAGAAAATTACGCGAACGAAGTCGCGAGTAACGCTAGTTATTTTATATATTATATTAGTTGTTCGAGATATCAAGGAAACTGGTCTTCACAGCCAAAATTTATTTGGTATTATTTGATGAAAATTAATAGCTCGGTATTTTTTTATTGAAGTGAAAAACAAATTTGGTAACACTGGTAGATTTGTTGCAAACAATTTATAGGCATGTATATTCAAATATTTGAGCGAATAGTTAACTTAAAATACTCGGAAATGATAAATGTTTGTTTCAACAAGAAATTGTTCCTTCATAAGTTTTGTAACAACGTGTTTAATTTTAGAAATTTTTGAAGAGTCAGAAAAAAAGCTATCCTGTAACTGTCACTTTATTTGCAAACTTGCAACATTTAGATCTACTGGGCCGCTTGAAATCTTGAAGCATATTTCTAAATAATACTTTCTGACATTTCTTACGCTTCCACAAAAATATAGTAACACAAATATATAAAAAATTGCTTCAAATGTTTGATTATCGAGACATACATTTATAACATTAGTCTATTGTGTTTCTGAGGTGCGGGGCGGGGCAACCTTCACAAAATCAATTAAAAAAAATATCCATTACATTCAAGGTACTGGACTAACTTGTCATAATCGTAGTAAAACTCTACTACGCATTACGATATATTATTAAAATAACCAATTGAAATTACTTCTATAGATCATAAAACGTTACCTGAAAGTGAACAAACTCAACTCAAGTCTTTGAACTGTGACACAAAGCTCCGATTTGTAAACACGTGTTTCGGGTATTGATGTTAAACTTGTGCTAAGCATTACTAAACACACCATACAAACGTAGTAAATAATTTTTTTACTGTTACGCAACTAAAATAATTGTTACCGAATCATTACATAATCGCACACTACTGTAACTAATGTGCTAAATATTTGAAAATTATCGTAATACACATCAATCGGTATTATCCTGGAAAAAGTTAGGTGTGACAGGAAGGCTCGACAGTGCGCTCCCAATAACTAGTAATTATGTAGTCATTTTACCCATTTTAGTTGCTTTATATGCAGCACACTGATATGTCACATATACTTTAGCATGGACTTGTACTGGATACATCCAGCTTCACACTACTGAGGGTACTGTACAGTTGTTAAACTAAATATATTGTCATTTATTATTACGTAAGGGATATGTCTGTATAAAATATACATTTATTTTGCAATTTAATTTCATAAAAAGACAAGCCGCCAATGGTAAAATCACATATAGAATGGGAATACATTATTGTGATAAAATGTGACCGGAAATAAACTGTTGCCTTAAATAAAAGCTTACGTGACCGTTTTAATAAAATACATTTTCTTTTGATTTCTAGCCAAAACTGATAAAATAAGGAGCTAGTCCAAATGCAAGTACAATGTTGCATATTGTTAAGTAACAGTAACAATAATTGCAGTATAGCAATAACGTTAACGGTAACACAATATTTTTTTCGATTAAAGAATGGTGTACTTCAAACTGAATAAATGTTTTTCCACCTCTGTAACTACATAGTAAATTGTACTCTAGAAAACGATACATCAACAAAAGAATTCAGCCCATGCTTTATTAAAACTAACGTATATACACTCAAGAAATTATAAGTCATCTACAAACGATATCATATTTAACAAAATCTTAATATGTTGTTATTTTTTTCTTAAACTGAATATGTAGCCTATTCATGTGAACTACATGTGTGCACTCACATTTACGGACATACTTAATATTGAATTAGCAATACATTTAATAGCAATAATAAATCGCTAAGAGTGAAGTAAAATTGTATTTTTTAACCATTGTTCTGAGTATTCTAACATTGCATATCGTACTTATTTCTGACTATTCTTAAAAATAAAACGTTCACTCAATACAGTTGTGAAAGTTCTCATTTGTAACACTAATATTAGCTCCCTACGAACAAATGCTATGATGCTAGTCAAATTCAATTTCCGTTAATTGGTTAGGACTACATACACAGTTATCTTATATCATAATGTCATAAAAATTGGTGCGTATTCAATTCACAAATGCTTGTTTATAAGAGAAAGGGTAAGTTAAGTACAGTAAAGTTGTGTTTAGCACTTGTTTCCAGGCATTATTTGTAGTAAACATTGGACACAAATAATCTACAAAAAATATTGGGGAAATGCTTTCTCGTGTGACTTCCCCTTTTATTCTCTCAAAGTTCTTATTGAGATCGTCGACGCCATTCTTTAGATACTATGAGCACAGTCATTACGTGCCTACCCTTTTGAAACTACGTTACAAGTCAGCATTCGCACAGTGCCTTCTACAATCTGCACTGGTTGAAACTGTTTAACTAGACAGAATTATAATTAAATACAACTTGATCATTGCAGTCAAGACCTCCCATACAAACCACCTATTATGGTCGTCGGACGATGGAAAGTAAAATATTTAAGTTAGTTTTTGTCACAATTATACAATTAACTTTCCACATTACGTTATGTTTTACATAATACAAAGAAGTCTATGTTGAAAACTTTTGTTTTTTCGTCGCCTGCACGTCATCGGTTCTGCATGGAGGATCTCTCACTCACATACCTCTTGGTATGCGAGCATCAGCTATTTCGGGCAGCATACACTGTGTGAATAAATTCTGTAGTTTGGGAAGCATCGTTTTCTCCCACAAAAGTTTATCTTTTTGAATGCGATCAACTGATACTGAACCACCTGCATACACAATAAAGTCGCAATACTCGCGGTTGCATATATTTAGTTGGCCCTGTACTTGGCAGTAATATTTGTGTTTTTTACATAGTCTTGGCACATTATCAACTAATTCCATGCATACCTTACGACCTGAATCCAAAAGTGCTTGCTGCAGTGGTTCGTCCTTTAAAGAAAACAGACATTTCACCTCAACTAAAGTGTCATTGCCTACAAGGCCATCTGGACTTGGACCAAGATATGGATGTTGAACATCAAGAAACAACCCACACTTCCTTACCTGACATCCAGTTAGATTTTCATACATTTCAATTGCTTTGGCTTCATGCACCCTTCCATACTGTACTGATGGTGTATGAAGTTCCTTCTTGTACAAAATATTCTTCACCAAGTTGTGGCATGGCGTGGATTGCCGTCGGCACATTACATTGCCAAAAACAGATGCGGTGAGATGGTTCATACGCAATTCGCGCCATTTGTTGCAGTTGTGCTGACCAAGTGTAGTACGTTCTATTTCGCAACGCTGTTGTTCTGTCTGCATTTCCATTTTTAATTTAGCCAAAACTTCCTCCTTTTTTTCCTTCAGTTCAGGCTCGGGCATATCTGGCTGTGCTGCGTCTGGTCCATATTCAGCATCTTGTACACTCGAAATTACCATAGCTCGAGGTCGGGCAACTTTCTTCCTATTTCCATACAGCAAGCGGCGACTCACCATTGATTTCTGACGAACTTTGCAAGTAACAGACGTTACCTTACCTGGGCTTCGTCCTGTCATCCGTTTCCATGGGCTGAGGTGCCAGGATGGGCCGCTCGTGTGAGCTAGACCAGCTCCAAAGCAACGTCTTCTATATGATCCCCGTAGAGTGAAATTTACCCGTTTTCCTCCTGTCCGTTTGGTCACAAGTCCCATATACCTGCAAGAAGAAATAAGTTATACTAGCTCGTTTAAAAAGGATCATTGAACAAATAAATATAAGAATTTTACATTATATATACCTTTCAGCTTGATTTGTGGTTTGGTTGAAAGCAACACGGTGAGCTTTCCTGACAATATAGTTAATGTATTTCATTATTTCATCTAGAAGCCCTCCGTCTTTTACTGTAGACACCACATCCTTTTCTGAACTTTTTCTTTGACAGAAAGTTTCACGACAGTTCTCATGATTTCCCAGAACATGGTATGGATTGTTCTGCAAATATTTTCGTAGGTGCTCTATGGATAAGGCACTAAATTCGGCACCTGCTTCTTTTATGGCAGCACGGACACCAACCACCATACGATCAATACGTGATCGTCCTGCAACTTTCTCAGTAAGTACACGACGGGCACTGATTGGATAGTTTGTATTTGCTGCCAACTTATGCATTTTTTCGCTAAATGAACGTGTCATGTGATTAGCACATTTTTACGACATGCCGTCCGTATAGTACTCGTTCTTGAATTCTGCAGTAAGTACTAGAATCCCCATCTCTTATATAATACTTATACAAGAGTCCATGTTGTTGAATACTTTGCCGAAACCCTTCGACAATTACATCTTGCTCCATTGCGGTTGCAATGCCAGTGTAGTTTCGATAGCAAATGTGGTCATGCAGGGCTTTGCCTTCGAGGTTTGCTCGTGCACACACAGAGCTAAATGCATTTCTAACGCCCATGAAAAGGATTTTCTTCGTCTCAGCTCCAATTTTAACGCCCTGAACAAAAAAAAATTACAAACATGTCAGAGAAGAGTTATATTGTAATTAATGTCTTAAAGTACAGTAAAAGACTTGCCCCTTGTTTTCGTATTAGGCGTGTGTTCTGGTACTTTACCACTACGCCTTTAATGTGAATACATGCACTCACCCTGTAAAGTGTTTTCACATTACAGCTACACTGTAGAAGATAAGTATGAAATCACAATAGATTTCTTAGATAGTGTTAAATATTTGTATGTATAATTTTCAAAAAATCTACACTGTATGTAATTGTACACAAATATTTACAAAAAAATAAAATTGGTTTTTACACTCCTGTTGAAAGAAAATATAAAATCTACAACATAATAAACAAAAACGTTCTTGTTAATTTACACCTTTTTGTATGTGTAAATACGTCAATGTAGTATTATTTCTCAAATTTGGCATAGTTTTTTTACATTGCTAAAACTTAATCATGTCGTACGATTCTTTGTAACGTAGAATTATTTCACAGCTATAATAACCGCATGAATTTGCATTTACATATGTACATCTGTAGTAAAAACAATTATAAGAAGAAATTTACCTGCCCATGTATTTGAAATTATCATATTTTCAGCATTATTTGTAAATGATGCTACAATGGCTGTATTAAGTAGTCTAACCTTGCCCCATAATTTTTTATGCTTGTGTTTGAAATAAATGTTTCGGTGCATTAACTATGTCATAAATATTTAAGTTTGTGTTGTAACCTACAGTACATACACGGATGTTTACCTGCTGGTTTTTGCGGTATGTGATATTTATGCAAACATATGAGTGTACACGTTTTATTACAAAGTTAAACTCATATCTGCTGAAGGATCATTCTGTCAGTAGTTTAAGGTATCTTCCACAAAATTAAGTATATTTTCAAATCTCTGATTTGTAACATTTTTTGAGTAAGTAAATGTACCGGTACCAGACACAGAAATAATAAGAGGTTAAAATCAAAATAAAAAATGTAAAACAAAACAGTGTTAATGTCCAGACTTGATTTCAAAATCGAACTCTGGCGCAGATAGCATACCATAGTCTATTTTACATGTTCATATTTTTTTTTCAATCATAATGCTGTAACGAAAATAATTTATTTATTTATAACTATTTCAAATATGCAAGTTTTCTGTTTACCATAAGAAAGTAAGACTTCTGGAACAAATATGATATTTACAGTTTCGTGAATGTTGCGGATTTATCCAGCAGCAACTCAGATTTCCCAGTCCTACAGACGTACAAGTCACAATAAATTATTCATTGCTCTGCTTATCTTATAAGCAGATTGTAAGTAATAACCCCATGGATTAATCTTCCTATTTACAAACCGGCTTGCAATCGCCAGAAGCGTATAAAACAGCCTTAATAAAATCACAGAAGGTAAGGTTTGGGACGCAACTTATTCAAAAATAAATCTGCGAAACTCGTGCACTTCTTTATCTTGACATACATACTATATACTTTGTATTGAAAATTACTGAAATGTTCTGAGTGCAATACTATGTTTTCCAATCCTTTTGTTTATATGCAGATCTTGTTATGAGTACACATGAACATTTATTGGGAAAGTATTCCTTTCAGGCTTGACTAGTGAATAACCAAAGAAGCTGTCACTGGGCAGCTGACAATCTATCCGAAATATCTTTCAATCTCCAAAAATGTTTTTGGGAATCAAGCCGATTAGTTGAACAAACCAACCACCTATAGGTCGTCTCTTGAGTAACAAATTACTGTACAGCATAGCTTATTAGTTTTAAAATAATTCTTTGCAACAGCAAAATAAATGCAGGTATGGAACTGAATACCGAACACCATCATCCACCACTTTTTACACGCACTGAAATCGGGTATGACCGAATCTAACCTGGGTCGCATCTGGAAACCCGGTGTACCAACCGCAATGGCCACGAAATGTAACACATACATAAGTACCCCGAACATAACGTGACAACGAATATCAGAAATGAGCGTTTACCAAAAATTTTAACTTACCACTCCAGAAGAAGAATTGTAACCATGGCCATATGATCTTTTGGCCCATCCAGAATCTCCAACTACCGCTATATATGGCACACCATTTATCAAATTTCCTTTCCTTAACGCTATTTTCTTCTCTTCTTCTCCAGCGATTTTCATTTTCTCCGGTAATTTCCTCGCGCTCCTCCCATGTCTGAAATGAAACGATTGGAAATGAATAATAAATAATTATATTGTTTTACTGTTCATAAATACAGACTAACAATAAAATAATCTCACGAATATCTCATTTCACTAGATACTGAGTTACTTGTGTGAATGTATGTCCTATTAATACTATAGAAGTAGTGACATAAGTTTCAAACTTATATTACCTTCTCAATTTTTCTTTCCTCTTTTCTGAAAACTTTCGACGTCATTATAGGCACATCCAGAACTCCCATTAGTTCCTGTAACTGTGAGTGTCCTATTCCAGTGGATACAGCTCCCCACACTAAAGCAGTATTAATTACACAATTATTCCCAATATTTTCATCAGTTGAGACATTCTCTTCGGCGCCACATACTTCGCACTTGTATACCCACGTACTGTGAAGTCCTGTACGAATCTCATGAATTTTCATTCTACCGGTTGTGCAGACTGTACCGTGTTTCGCAACATTTCCAGTTGAGGGAGTAGGAATGTGGGGTTCACAACGCGTCGACCAGGAATCTCTTCACTGATTGGAAGTGGGTCGGGATTGGTCTCAATAATAAGAGGTGGGAAATCATTGTCTTCAATTTTAAATCCTCCCCACTCCCATTCTGGATCATTACTAGCATCGTGGACAATGGGAGAAGGCGGTAGCACTTGAAGGTCAAATTCAGCTCTATCTCTGAAAATCGAAATTTAAAAAATTAGAAATCTATTGCTAACAAAAATGTTCACATTAGTATATAGCAGACGATGTTAACCCTATGTACTTTTAAAAGAGGCTGGGAGGTCTGTCTCACTCAGAGATTATTATCTCTGATCTCACTCTGGTACAATCGTGTGTGTTTGCCAGTTATCGGGCATGTTCGCTAGTGGTCGGGTGTACTCAGCATTATCTGGTAGTTCAGCGGGTGGCTATTTGGTGGTTCTTGAAGGAAAGTTTTTTAATTTACCTGTACTAATTTATTTGTATTTTAATATGTATTTTTGTTATTTAATTTAACTTTATTTTCTGAATGTTTACTTATTTGTTTAATGGTTTATTTATTTTTGACTTATTTTATAATTTATCTTTAAGTATTTCTACTTATTTTCTAACTCATTTACTTGCTAAAATTTTTGTGTACGTATTTTTAGTTATTTGTTTATAATTTGTATAGTGATTTTATTTCGAGTTATTTTCTATTTACATTTTTATATATATTTTACAATACAAAAGTATTTTAAAATTTTTCTTATTTATACCGACTTACTAATTTTCTTTTTTAAAATTTATATTTGTTTATTTTTTATTTATTAGTTATTATTTATTTCCTGCCATATTTTATAAACACTATACATTCCCTCATTTCTTTGTATTATATATTTAGTTTTTAACTTACAATGTGATTATTTTGTTACAAAATATTTATTCTTAATTACTTCGGCAGTGTCTTTGTAAGCAATAAGTAAAAAAATAAATTAAGAACGAAAGGAATATGAAAATGTTGAAATAAATAACTAAATAAATAAGAAAGTAAAATAATTAATATACAATAAAAAGAAAATAAATAAATTATGCCCTCAAGAACCAGCACACATTTTGCCACTGAACTACTAGATCATGCCGAGCACACAGGACCACTACCGAAAATACCCGAGGACTGGCAAACACACACGATTTGGTCCGAATGACAATTACAGTAGTAAGTGGTTACCCTAGCCACGAGGTACACTCACAAGAGAAAGGAGGGACTAAAATACATAAAAATGTTAAAATGGCTGAGACGTCGCGACTTACACGTCATCACTACACAGTTAACGCGATATGTCGGTAGTTGTGGTAGGCACAACTTAGCGCACAAGAAGATTTAAATAACAGTGCCATGATACTTTTAAAGTCAACAAGCTAATACTACCAATGCTTACAGTTACTTTAAAACAACAAATGTTATCAAGATCTCAAAGGAAATTAACTGAATTAAGTAACAAATGGCGAAACAATGTAATAAACTTCCGCATTTTCCTGAAAATAAAAAAAAATATTCAGTCTGAAAGAAATATTGCTGTCTTGTTCAAGATTACATTTGCCACCATTCACAGCTCTCTCTCTCTTTCTCTCTCTCTACACACACACACATATATATATATATATATATATATATATATATATATATATATATATATATATATATATATGTGTGTGTGTGTGTGTGTGTGTATGAGTGTGTGTGAGTGTGTGTGAGTTAGAGAATAAGGAATTTATAAAAAAAAAAAACATAGTAGAAATTTTGATATAAGTTGATATGCATGCACACTTTTCTTAGAAACGTAACGAACTGATTTTAGTACAATATTGATGACGAATTTTCCATACTACATATTCTGATTTAACCCTTCACAACAGTGGGTTGTAAAGTGAAATTTATCTCTTACGTCTTGCCGCATTTTATGACAAGTGTGCAGCTAAGGTTAGTAGGATAAGCTTACCGGGGAAATGCCCGTCTAATTACCAACACTGAAAATAGACAATACTGCACGCGAGAGTTGAAAGGGTGTATGTGCTATTGGACCACAACGTGTAGCTTTGTTGCTGGAGGGATACTGCAAGAGAGATGAAAGCTGAAGTTTAGAGATACGATCTACACCCGGCTGACACCGTGTGTCCCCTTTCTTCTGACATTCGCGAAATGTGTCCTGTCCCAAATTTTCAGATATACTGCGAACAGCGAACACGTACTCTTGACGACGATATGCGCGCCAGTTACCCTAGCATACTGCAAGTACAAACGCAAGTGAAGATGTGACCTTGGAAATATTTTATGTTTACATATTACAGCCCACTAAATGCGAAAATGCCTCCCTTGCCACCCTTAATTTTTTTTACTGATGTCCGTGTATAAAAGTCCTGTAATTAATTTATTGATTACAGAATAACAGAGATACAAGTATCAAAACGTGGGTGAAAACGGCTACAGTCTATCGTCACTTGCAAGCATTTTTTTTAACCAGCTGCAGAATATAGGCACAAAGTGCTGAAAAAATACGTACGATTTGGGCAGAATACGTACAGTTCAAAAAAGTTAACGTAAACTATCGCATTATGTATAAAATAATGCATTGCGCTAACAGCGTTCGGTTTACGGTTTTGAAGCTTCGGGAAAAAACCGGAAAAAATTGGGGGAAAAAACAGGGAAAAATAGTTTTTTTTTATGTGAAAATGGGGAAAAATTGGATTTTTTTTATCAAGGCGAAACATAATGGAAAATTGAAAAAAAAATGCAATAAAAATAATTTTACAATTTTTGAATTACAAATCTGGTGTTTAAATGTATTTACATTAGGTTCTATCTGCCAATACACGTAGTACCTAATAGTGCCACGAAAATGAAATAGTAAATGTAACACAAAGTTTCAAAAAGAACAACAATATATTTGGTACAGTAAAATAAACAATATACACATGAATTAACCAGAAGTAATTGGCAAACACATACTCATACACAACTTGCGATCTCTGCCAAGAAACAGTTTCGACTAGAACAAAAAACTCTATGTAGTTCAAATTTACAAGTAACACACTAAGATAATTATTAATTAACTAGCTGCTTGTGTCAGCTGGCTAAGTGGTGTCCCTTGCTGTTGTTTTAAGTTTATCAACTTCATGATTTGCTGCTTTTTTTTTCAGACACATAAGTGACATTTGAAATTTGACACTGATTGCAGTTTGCCAGGTGTTCAGTTATGATGGTGTGTGTGTTCCTGATTACTAGTAAACAAGTTACTTAAATTGCAGTAATGGGATGCTTCTGTAATTCCCCTTGTCTTAAAACTGTAAAGTTCTCATGTTTGCCTTTTCCTACATTCATCACCTTCTTAGTAAGTAAACGTTCAGGAGGAATAAGATATGCTAGTTCTCCGTTTTTCTCCTTAATTTAATAGCCTTATATATGCATTACTATATATTATTTAGCCACCACAGGTTTAACATAATTTCACAATGATATTAAAGAAATTTTTACAATTTTTCTGGGAAAAAAGTGATTTTTTTCCTGTTTTTTTTTTTTTTTTTTTTTTTTTTTTCACCAATTTTTCTGGAAATTTTAGAACCCTAGCTCGGTTATGGTGGTTATTTGCACAGTCGTACTCAGTCCACCACCCTAAAATTTAATTGCAGTAAGCAATCCTTCCAAGCAACTTAGTATTAGTTTTTTGGGGGACCAAAGTCGGCAAAATGTAAATAAATGTAATAATGTTTGAAAATTTGCCGTCCACCATAAGTGCGCTTCGCTTTACAAAATTTGCACAATCAGAACACCTGTTATCTCGAATTGATGGTAATATTCTTTTGAAGAATACTGATTTTAACATAACGTTATAAGCCTATAAGCTTATAGGTGCTGATAGTAGGCCTACGTGAATATGCGTAAGTGTATATGTGTGTACACACTCAACTTATTAATTCTGTAAGGATCCTTTAAGAAATTTATGAAACATAGTTCATTACATATATTTCATTTGTTGGATCAAGCCTTGACATTTGAAAACAAAATTCATGATTACGTTATTGTAGCATACCTGTATTAATGAGTGTATTCTGAATTAAAATCATACATCATCCCACATGTTCATAACACACACGTTCATTGTGACACATCATGACATCATATAGCTACTTCAGCTACGAAAATCGAACTATTTGTTAGTAAGGATCCTATTTTAAAACACATTTATACGAACCTACTATGTTAGGCCTAAAACTTTTTAGTTTCTACAAACCTAAGATAAATGAGCTAGGATAGTAAGCATAATTTACGTTTATGTTGAAGGAAATTGCAAGCTACTATAGGTCGAGACCGTCATCAAACCTACACAAATTTTCAAAGAAAATAATCTAAGAAAATAAGAAAATACAAACCAGTTCATTACTCATTGTAAATAAAATTAACTTACTTGAATTCTTCACAAACTTGCAGAACACATTCTTTGGTTGTAATTGGCACATCTTGACTTTTTTTCAGAACCGCACTGTTTTTCTCGCGACATCCGTAGAGCAGCATTGCGTCTCTTCATGACTTTAGAGAGTTTGTTTCGTTTACATTTAATATACCGTCTACCATTTCTAAATTTTTGCGGAGCCATCGCAGCAATAAATATCACTGTTTGTAGGGTATGAAAACCACCAATCACACTTGCAGGTCGAGGAAACGTGTCATATAG
>PNEQ01005713.1:0-14572 GCA_003012365.1 Medauroidea extradentata
AAGTATATTATGGGGATCAAAAGGAAAGAACGCCAAATCGCCTACATTATATCCAAAATTCATTAACTTGGTTTTTAAAAGTAACGTAGAAATAAAAATTAACATCAGGATTTTTCGTGGAAAATTATTCAGAACATAAATGTTATAAATCTAAATGTATTCAAAGACCAAAAAAAAAAAAAAAAAAAAAAAAAAAAAATGCGAAATTGCCCATACAATATCCAGAATTAATTCTAATTTGTTTAACAATAATACAGAAATAAAAATTTCTCTCAGAATTTGCAATGAAAAATTATTAGGATATAATATAACAAAAGTTGGGTATTCTACACCAAACATCTCTCGACTGAAATCAAGGTACACAATCTTATCTTTAATAGATAAAAATATCACTAACGATGAAACACTTCGAATTAATTTTGTTTAACTCCGAATAACCAACAGGCTTATGCAGACCTAATACATAAAGACAATTCTACTTATGATAAAAATATCATTAAAAAATTCGAATCACATGATACATTCGTTCTTTGATTCTCTAACCTTATACTCTCATCCGAATATACCAATAGTAAACAGACACCAAGAATTCACATATTTTACTAGCGAAAATTCTATGAACAGAACTTAAAATCGATGGCCACGTACCATAAAGAACTGCATAAAATATTTGTAGCAATATTCTTTTCTGCCCCGCATTTATAGCATGTGCCACAAATATCAAATATGTGGTTTAGGGAAGGAGGAAATATTGCCTCTGATTCAAAGTGACAATGATGTTAAGCAGCTTGTTACAGTATTTTAAGATAATACTCCAAGTGTACCGAATTAAGACGATGTTAAATCGGGGAAATAACTGCCTGTATGCCAGTACATTGGATCGAGAAGTGACAAACTTGACACTTAGCATTTTAAAGTGTTCTTTGAAGAAGCGGCCGCTAGTTCCAAAGTGTCCAATCAGAACATTAACCTCCAATTAGTGCTTCAGCTAGTATCAATTTCTAAAGGATTTTACACAAAATAAAGGAATGGAAAGTAATTCTAATGAATCCAGAAGAATGGGATTGGAAAATATGTGGCCATCTTTTCCTATCTCCTACAGACAATTCAACTGCTCTGGAATGCCTCTTGAAAATTTTCAGAAGGCCTTGTAATAAAGGTGGTTGTGGTGCATCTAACTGCAGTTGCAGAAAACACTGTATTTCATGTTCTTCAGCTTGTGGAAACTGTCATGAACTAACTTGTCCAAACCGGCGTGTATTACCTCCCAAGGATTGAAACGTCTGTGCTGGCGTTTAAGGTAGTGTTCCTACACATTAGCATATGTTTATTAAGACTAAGCCCCGGCCAATTCTGCTGTGTTTCTGACACTCTAGACCGCTGTAATTTTGGCCACTTAGACAAACGAATGCCTGTAGTTGGAAAACTTGTCATGCCCTGCATCACTGCACGGCCCATTCTTGTTGGTTGGGGTGCGAGGAGGAAGCACACTGTCACAATTCCATTAGCCTTCAGAGATAACGAACTGTTCATCAAGCCTACGGCTAGGCTGTCCTTACCATTTATTTTCAAACTAGGAATATGAAGCCCATGACTCACGCACATTCTTCCCCGCTTCCCTTTGTTAATTTTGCTGCCCCATTTACAATAATACATTTTGGCTCACAGACCTACAAATTCACATGTCTGCTCTCTGCAGCAATCGTTCTTCAATTTGCTTGCCACTTTCCTGTTGGTGGACTAGTTTGCAGGGAGGAGTGGATTGGAGGTGGGTAGTTTATGTCATGGTAGAATTCTGTTTGAAATGTTTAGTACTGGGAAGCCAGAATATATGGTTTGTTAAATGTTATGCTTTCATTTTCCATTTTCATCAATGTTAAGTTTTCATTATAAATTGTCTGGCACTTGCATGTTGGCATTGATAACAATTTGCTTTCTAGCTTCATAAATCTACCTTAAGTATATATCCATATAAACCCTTTTCGGGGTTGCTGGTGACATCAGTGTCCACATTATCCAACCACGGGAAATCTCGGATGGGCAGAGGTTGTAACATGCCCATCTGTATAAGTTGTGTGTATCCAAATACTGAAAAAAATGTTTAACTGAAAACAGTACAAAAAGGCAGGTGGCAACTTTTTTTGCAGATTATATTGGAAAGCTGGTGCATGGGTATAAGAAGTGCTTCAATTTGCTTGGTGATAGTGTTGATGCTTAGCTGAAATATGGCCATATAATTTGACTTTACAATTCATTACCATTTTTATTGATAAAAAATACTCTCTTACAACATAGAATTGTTTTTTTACATGCACAATAATGGATGACCATGGGTAGATAACTGGATGGTTTTACTACATATAGGCTGTTCAACTCTTTGAAAATTGCATGTACTATCTTATTACAGGCTAGAGGCAATTTTCTTGGCTGCTTGGTTGGCTGTGCTTTGCCTGTGTCGGTATGGTCACATAAAACACCTGTTCTACCCAAGTCAACTGATCTGCAAGGAAAAAAAATCAACATTTCATACCTAGTAGCTCAGCGACAGCACTTTCATGCTGCCAGTAAAGATTTGCTCATGTTGCACTTCATGAGCACCTCTACAGCTTCTAGCAGAATACTTATATTATTTTGTAATATCGTGACTTCTTGGTAGCAGTAAAATACTTGATAAATCTGTCTAATGACTCTGATCGTGCCCACTTCATCTAATCGGATCGTCTCACTAGTCATGTCAACGATTCTAATTATATATGTGTATATTTTTAAGAGACTAATACTTTTGCGACAGGAGCACCATGTGGAAAACTGCTACCTTTGTCTAGGGTTTCGATTAAACCCAATATTTAAACGAATTTCTCTACACATCTACCCTTGATGATAATATAACATAAAGACTGGTAGTATTATGAACCGTTACAAAAGCACTAGCCAGCTAACTACATGCTCCGATAGAGCGTAGGCCTATTCAGGATTGCCTCCTCACAAAACTCCTAATCGGGTTGCTCTATAACATCCCTGTCTACCCAATTAAGCCTGCCCGAATATTTATTCACACTAAATATTGGCTACGTAGATATTTTATGTTCTAAAACGTATGTCACCAAATTGTATTTTATCCTTTATATTTTCTACAACTGGTATGGTCTTCCCTTGACACTGTATTCAGAAACACCTTAACTTTTTTTCTGGTTCGGTATTTACTGGGGTAAAAGCTTTAGGAAGACTTGTAGCATCGCTATTATGGTCATCCCTGTGTTGAAAACCATATTACATTGTTTATCGTTGAGAATTCTGTCACACTAGTGTGTCATCTGTATTTTGTTTCACAGACTGTGTCAGTAGAGGCGGTAGAGCCTTTCCTTTCGAAAACACAAACCTTTGTGGCCCTATATAGGTGACTAATTGTTTCCCTGGGGCACTGGTGTCTTACCTTTGTCTTTATGTTGGTTTACTCTCTGCTGCTCCTGGCACTGTTGTAGACAATTGACTCTCACACGCCCGGACATCGCTCACCTCTCGCATCCGTGTTGTTTGGGCGGACGAGGTAGAAGCTCCATTGTAAGAGCACTGGAAGCGATGATCTGTATGTCTGTAGATTTTTTTTAAAGAAAACAATGGTGTTATCACCATTGTCTTCCTGGTTCCGTGTCCTCATCCTGGCTACCTGTCATAAAGCTGGCACTTGTCTCGCTGATTTCTCCTACAGAGCTAGAGAGAGGATGTCCTGCATAGTGTGTTGTACAACCAGGTGCTCAGCTTACCGCATGTCCACATCGGCTAATAATCCCTCATATGTTCAGGACACTCCACAACAGACTGCCGACGCAGCCTACCAATATTGTGCCATAGGTCCTGTAATGATACCCCTACACTGCACATTTATTTTGAAATAACACCAAGGCTTTTTTTAGTTTTACTAACATTTGTGGAGGGGCCACGGTGGTAGAGGGGTCAGACCTCTTGCCTCCCACCAAGGCGATCCGGGTTCGATTCCCGGTGGGGTAAGTCTCCGGACTTTTGTATGTGGGAATCGTGCCAAACGATGCCGTTGGTCGGCGGGTTTTCTCAGGGAACTCCCTTTTCCCCACCAATCCACTCCGCCGCCGCTCCATACCCTCTTCATGTCACCCCTGACTAGCACTGAAGACTTCAAAGTTAAGCGCTGACCAAAATCTGTCACTCACTCGCTCACTAACTTTTGTAAATGTTAAAAATTTTGTTTAAAAATATTTACTTGTAAAGTTACTTGGATTTTCTTTGTAAAACCGACTTCGAAAATATTTGTAGCTTACCAGAATCACAATTTTGCTGGAAACTACACAGTTATACACATAGCCCTACCGTATATGGGATGAAATAAATATTTATATTAATTGCATACTTACAATTTAAAAAAAAAGTTATAGCACTGAAGTTTCTATTGAATGCATACGAATTAAAAAAGTTCACACAGCGGGTAAGCCATGGTGGTCTACGGTTAAGATATACATGATACCTAAACGCAAAGATGCAGGCTCTAATCTGGGTGCCTTATGAAGGCTTAGCTATACATAATGTTGGCAATTTTTGCAAGTTATTATTGAAATATTGTATAATTGCGAACTGTGTTATTTATGTATACGCATTTTGTGTATTTTCTTACATTCTCACTACTAATCTAGGTAAATTATTCACGAGAATCGGGTAATTTGGTGTACGAGATATAATGTAATTTTAAAATGGTAAAAATAGCAGTAATATTTTCATTGGCAATGGCTTTTTATCTTTTCCTCCAAATTATTTTAAATTTAAAAAAATTAAATTTAACTCTAACAGTAAGTTATTTAAAATGTATCATAACAGTTCTTTTCTGTGGAAACTCTTTCAAATGCAAGTAGTAGAAGAGTAAGTTATCATAAAGTACAAAAATTGGCAGTGTATTCACTGTGTGCGAATCTTCAGGGCACTGAGTAGAGAAAGCTGAGTGAGGACCCTGTAAGCCCAACATTGAGGTAGTACGCACGCTGGTATTCTGATTATCTATTCTATGTAGCCATCTCTGAACGATTACGGAATAAATTCTCTCTGTGAGGTCTGCCATCGTTAGGGGGTGGCCTTAATCGTTAACACCTTACCAACAGCTTTCATAGTATAACTGACACTTGTAGGGCTACCATGTCTGTTCGTTGCTGCTATGGTAGTTGGGGCTTCTGTTTCTTCCATCCTGGCATCAGCATTTGGTTCGGTATCTGTCCGTATGTGCTCCACCGTAGGCATAGGTATACTTCTATCAAGAAAAGCCTTCCTTTACGAACTTAATTTCTGTTTCAGTTCACTTATAACACTGCCTTATTTACTGTCCATGCACTATTATAGCTCACTATTTGCAGGGCTTATATAATTTGTAGTTCTCATACTCTCTACTAGTATTTAGTAAGGTCCACATAACTTTATCAGAAAAAAAAACATTATGTGGCCTTATTAACCCCTAGCAAAGTAAATGTGAGATTATTTACGTTAAAATCAATTCGTGTGCTCCTTTTATGTGCATTTACAATGGAACCCCAGCCTTAAATGGCACTACGACGTCTGCTGTATTGTGTGTTGCTTACCTATAATAACATTAAATTATATGATCTTTGAAGGAACTGTGCAATGGGAGTGCATGACTGGATTTATTTGCTTGGACATACTCCATTGCGGAATAAATTACTGTCAAAAGAAAACTAAAAATAAGACAAGAAAACATAAATAAGCAGAGTATGCTTTAGTCATCAGGATACATACACAACATGAAATTCCAAAACTGGAATCTGGTCAGATAAAACAATGAACAAAACAGATAATAAAAGAAATAACAAACATCTTTGTATTTTGTTTCGTCTCATCGTTGTGTCGTTTGCTGTATTTGTGTTTGTGTTTTTGTTTCGTCTCATCGTTGTGTCGCATGTCATCCCAGGTAAGCAGGCGATAACTCACATAAAGCACATTATATTTTGTACACATAAAATACAGCCTTTTTATCTACTATATTTATTTGTCACCAAACTTTCTGTATTGAAGCTTGCATTCCTATCAGAGCACTCACTTTCTGTGTTGAATAATTTTTCCACAGATACCTTGGAAACGATTTAACTGATATGGTTATAAAAATCTGACGTTTTTTGTTTATTTTGATGTGCACATGCAGCTGAAAGCTTGCTGTTAAATAGTTTCACAGAAAAAAGGGCGGCAGCCGCCATTTTCTTGTATGAAGTGGAATGATATTATCGACCACGTTTGCAAAGGTGTGACATCTATTATACACAAAACATCACTGATAAAAATGTTCCTTGTCAGTTTGTGGTTTTTCCGATTTTTATTAAAACAATTTTTAAAACAATATATTTTGAGCGCATACATGTTTTTTTAATACATACTGGCTCACAGTGACACGATCTAAGAAGCCATTATTTCCTAAAAAAAAAAATAAGCTAAAATTCTTGGAGTGTTTCGCCAGGTGGAGGGAAGGGCTTGAAGGGGCTACTAAAATAACCTACAAATGTGTAATTATAAGTGAATAAGTGTTAAAGCAAAAAAACCTTTTTAAAAGATATATTTTGGCAAATATTTGTAGGTTATGTTACATCAAAATAAAATCTCAAGGCTTTTGTTAGGAAGTGAATTAACAATTAATTCAAACTTATTTTTTTCGAGTCACATAATAGTATGATACCGTACCTATGTACGTACATATTTTGCGGAATATAACTCCGCGGCTTTACTTTCTGCAAACTAGTCTGGTATTTTAACATGTTGTCAAAACTAAATTAAATTATTACTAAGTGACACATTCAGCAGTTCTTTTCATGTTCAGTGTTGTGAGGAACTAACAATGTATGGCGCCAACATCTGTCAAATTTTGAGCCTGATTCACACGACAGCTACGCAGGCATACGTGGTGTTGTTATAGTTAAATAATTATCAGTATAAGTAAAGTATTCTATACAACGAACAGTTTCACCAAAGCACTTAAAATTTAATTAATATCTAGGAGAGGGCGAAACATAATTTTTTTCAGTACAATAGGTATAAGACTCGTTCTTATGTCACATGATATTTGCTCATAGACTGCCAAAAGGAGACACAGAAGATTACTTCTAAACTTATACTGCTATGATATATACGGCACGTCGTGCGTGTTTATTTAAAAGTTCTATTAAACATTTCATATTTATACTATATTCATGATTTCAAAACCATTGTTTTAAAATTTATAACGACACTTATCTCTAGCATTCGGATATTATGTTATGTATCAGATTCATATACCTTATTGCTAAGTGTTTATTAAAATTAGGTTATTGTAATAACATGTTCACACCGAGATAAAAAGGTTTTGTTGAACAGAACAAGATTTGTTTGATATGATAAAATACTTTGCTTGTACAGAGAATGTAAAATATTTGTTTGAGCCAAATTAGTGTGTGGTTCTTATTTTGCTCCTCATAAAAATAAGACTTGGTTAATACAGCAAATTATTTGTTTCATTTTACATATTGTCACAAATGACTATGATCAAGAATAATAGGTCACTCCTGCATGAATTTTATACATATTTACTGAGTTTTTACTTTCATGTTGTAAGTTTTCTTTTGAAAATATTTGTTGGGATTTTGTTTCATTATGAAGCTTCATTACATAAAAATCACAAATATTGCTTTACTTATTAGCACAGATATCGTAAAATATCTCTTCTAGGGCTGAGAATTGGAACAGAAACGTGTAAAGGCATTAAGGCCACATTTCACGATTGTATTATTAAGTTATTTTCCTATCTGCAGATATTAAGACAAGTACCATCTCACTATAGTAAAATGTAACTGAATTATGATAGCAGGCCTGCCCTTAAAATCAAATTTTTCTGACAATTGTTGCATATACTGTCGTGTGTGTAAATTTAAATATATGTAAATCTCTCTTCACTCTACTTTTATTACACACACCCAACAATTTCAAATATATTTAGAAACTGGTAGAGAAGTTCTGGCGTTTTAAGTAGGAAAACAATATTATCTTAACAATTGAGCGTTTCAGCTACTGGTGAAAATAAGGTGGTAGGCGGTAATAAGGACCACCAGGTAATAAGGTCCAATTGATGTTTAAAATGTTACCCGTTAGCGAACCTCTTAGCTAGCAGCATAGCCACAATGCTACTACTGATTTTATGTAACAATATCACTTTCAAACTAGTGGTCGCAATTTTTTTTCTCTAGAGCGTGCGTGGAAGAATACGGAAATGAGTGTTACCTTGATTTTATAACTTTTCTCCTCTAAAGAACCTCTGCTTTCCAATTTATGCACTTTAAATAGATATACGTGAAATAGGATATCAGTATATACTTAATTAACAACACAACCATGCCTTGAAAGTCTTTTTTATATTGTGCCTCTTATTCATAGCAAATAAAATAAAAAATGTCATGCTAACAGGTTATAAAGCCCACTTGTGTTTTGAGTGGGTATTATTACCTGCCATGGAATTTTAATTACAATATGTTTTATTAATTTTTTTTTAGTTAAATTACCAAGAATCACTCGGGGGCTCTTAACCACCATGTTGTCCGTGTTGTATTTATTTTCATATAAAAAGAACGGTTTAAAGAAAACACGTCAGTTACTATGACTATGTTATTTTTACTTCCCATATAATTCTTTTAACAGCCTGTTAAAATATGACCTTTTTTTTGTTTAATATTCAATCGGATTTTAAGAAACTTTGGCTGTGTATATTATGCACGACAGTCTTTTAAAACGACAAGAAGAGTCAGATGATGACATGACACTCTTTCAAAGATTGCAAATCTTCTGAAATCACTATTTCCAGTACACCAAGCATCAAACGTAAGCGTCACACAATCCTCCGCAAGAAGGCTCAAACTCTGAACAAAAATCTCATTGTAAAAGAATCTGTCCAACCCACTGCAACCATGATTCAACCAACCACCTCGAAAGCTAGTGAAGAGCAATGGCTGTGATTGCCAATATTTTGTTGCAGACATGAGGGCATGTCTTTCATGCAATACTTGGATCCACGAGAAATGTGCTGGACTTACAGCTGATGACGATGTCCTAATCGTAATGAGTAACTAATGTGGTTTATTGTCACCAATTTACTTTAAGCTTTAACTTTATTGTTTGTGGTCCTTTTAGTTTTAATTTCGGTTGATAGTTTCAACTGGTGGATACGATAGTTAATGGCACTGACAGTTTTGACATTATAAATTAGTTAATGGGCAGTTAAAGATAGTTATTGAGGCACATAAATGTAAAAAAAAAAATCTGAAACAATTGGAAATTTATTTTTTCAGTTTTTTATTTTACTATTTCTGACGAAGTATGTAATGGATATAAAGACTTTGACTTATTCCTCACAACCCAATTGAAGCAGTACGTACCTATTCCTCATCCATTAGAAATATTAATGGTTTTTTTGTGTTTTTAATTAAGAACTTAAGCAGTGCTAAACGGTAAGAATATATTTGTGATACTTAGATTGTTCAAACTTTAAACAAACCTGCGTTATTACTCTGAATCTGTAGTGTCTACCAATAGTCATAAGTTTAATTAAAGTCTAATTAAAATTTTGCCATAGAATAAGTTTAATTTAAAAGTGTTTTTTTTATTTTTATATATTAGAAATAAAACTTCTATCATTCTTCTATCATTTTGTCATTTAAATGTGCAGAATTCACAATTTTTCTGTCTATTTTTTGAATTGATTATCATGTTTTTAACGTGGGCCTAATTGTATGTTGCTGCAGGTAATATTGCTCAGTTACATATGTTCGTCTTTTTATTTTTAAAGTTACCAGAATTTTTCAATATTGGCAAGTTTGTGCAATATTTATGCAGGAGACAAATAAACAATCATTTCCTCTATTAGACATTGTTGTGTATCATCAATATCTAAATAGTTACTATCCATCGTTTCGTAAGTGGGCCTTATTTTACCCCTTAGCTTAATTTAAATATTTTACTCTTGTTATAGTAAAATATTTCAGCGTACCTATAAATAGCCTCTTTGAGGTTACGTATGGCTAGAATTTTTCCCGCTACCACGTCCTTGATAACTGAAGACTTCCTGGGGAAAAACGAACAAACAAGTTACGAGCCTGAACGTTTGTTCTGTATATGTTTATAGACAATAATGTAAAACTGGGTTGACGTAAAATGTCTGTATTTATTAGAATTATAAATTAATTAATAATGGTTTAGTATTTATATTATTGAGATCTGAACTAAAAATAATTAATAAGGAATTATTAAGTTATATTGCTAACTGCTTCACTACTTTTGACGCTGAAAGTATCTACTTAGAATATACTGATAGAATATCAGTCGATTTTCTAAAGTGAATTGTATTTGTCTGTCAATGAGACTCTCTCGCATTTAAGATTCTGAGGAATAAATTCCTAAAACTCTACATCAATTCTGTTACAGCTGTAGCTAGTAGTTATTATATGTCTAGTTCTAAAAAAGTAGCTCATGAAATTCACGAAAAAATAAATGGAGTCTGTTAATGTGATGCCAATAAAGTGTATTTTTTATATTATCGTACTTATTTGTTTTATGTAGTAATTTTTTACGACTTTTCCGTTGAGTTGGCTATTGTTCTCGATTAGTGACCTCACTTTTGAACTGTATCTTCATACTTCACTTATTGGAAATTAATTTTTTACCATACACCCTAAAATTAGAAAACTGTTCTTAGCAACCACTTAGCATATCAATAGATGGTCACATTGGCCTATGTTATATTGCTGTACAGATTCTAATAATTATAAGAACGTCTGAAATTAAATACAGTAAAATAATTTCATTTGATATCTATTTGGGAATGTAAGAAAAGAAAAACAACGGCAAGCGGAATAAAACTAAGGTGTCTGCTATAAAGCGTATAAACATCTGAGATTTACTTACATATAAAATACTTAAATTAGAACCATTGTATTTTTACTTATGTATATTTTCTTGAAAAATTATCTAAAGTTGCAACAAAGGTTTATTTGAACGTATTGTCAATGACTAGAGGTACGTCAATTTCGCGGATTCATCTGGCAGCAGCCTAGACTTGTCAGTCCTATACACCCACTGGCCACAATCGATTATCTATTGGCTTATAACCGTACAAGCAGGTAGCAAGCGATAGCACTTCACATTATTTCCGTATTTACTACTGGCTTGCAGTAGTCAAACGCGTTTCGTAACAGCCGCCAGCAAGTCACAGACATGACAATGAAGTATACATAGTTGGCGTTCAACCTGACCTGGAATGTATCTGCGAAATTTACGTACCTCTATCAATGACATCTGAGCACAAAAGACACGAAATGATTTCTTCATATCTAGGAACAAACCGCACATAGTACATAATGATTTTCGAGAAACGACTCTACACACTGCATTAACAGTGAAGGATGGGGCAAGAGGATTACGTGTAATGTTGTTTCCATCTACACGCATCCTTGGCACGAAGTTGTATAACGAGCATCGCTTCCGGCTTTCACTGAACGCGGGGCCATAAACTAGACGTACGTATTTTAATACTGAATTTATTCTGACTTTCCATAATTATTGTCTCGCAAAGTGGCAGTAAACACGTCCTTACACGTGGTGCCTGCATGAATCTGACTGCTCGCATGAGAATAACGCTATGGCTTTCGAAAGTTAAATACATAATTACTCTTGATGGTAGTTTCAGTAACCAAATTTCTACGTCGCTAAATTTTCTTCTACAGAAAGTTTTAAGTTTTAGAAAGTCCAATGCTTGAAATATATATAATACACTATTGCTTCACATATCTTGGATAATAATGAAAATAGTTGTGCATTGATTTAGCCACGATTATTTCGAGTGTTGATTCTAGGTCAGGCTGAACGTCAGTAACGTATACTTCACTCCTTCTATGGTTAGACGAGAGCGGTTTTAACTCACATTTGACGACTGCAAGCCAGTTATAAATAAGGAAACAAGTCGTGGGGATACCACGTGCTACACGTTTGTACTGTCAGAAGCCAAGGGATATTCGGCTTCAGCCGGCACACGTATAGAACTGAGAAGTCTAGGCTGTTGCCAGATGAATATACCAAATACTCGTGCCACTATATATAAATATTTACATGACACTTTCAACGAAATAATTACACACTTTAAGGAAGGTGGTGTTTACTGATGCTTATAACAAGTTATTAAGTTAATATCATTGTAGTCTTTACTCCGACAGAAAATTTTAGTAAAGTAACAAAACATTTGGTTTTATATATTTATCAGCCTATTAAGAAATAATATTTTCACTTCCTTTAATTACTTAGAGACAAATCTTCCAATATTGCATTAGAAAACTTTTAACCGTGTTTAATAAACACTGCTTAAGTCATTCGCCACGAAATCGTCTTCTTGAGATATATTTCAGTCGCCTGAAGAGGAAGTGTTGTGGGTGTATTTCTGTTTTAATTCCGATACATTTTTTTATGTAGGTCATTAAAAATTAATTCACATTTACGAAACTGTTATTTAGGCGTTGATAAATTCATCTGTTGACGTTATGAAGTAGTTCACTACACTCATGATTTTTTTTTGGATGAAGCGGATTTCATTAGACAAAAATAATTGAAAACAAATTTGCGTTCTGTCAGTATTGTTACACTTGTGACGTTCACTTAGTTTCTTGGAAACAAAATACACAATGATCTTTGAAAGGTTAATTCTACTATAAGTTAGAAAGAAAATTTGTTTTATTATGGGAGAGTTTGGCACAGGGAAAAATTCTGCCGCTAGTTTCGCTGCAGTCGCATGTGGACCAGAAAAATATGAAACTGTTGTAAAATTAATTTTAAATTGGCTGGGAAATAACTGAAGTCATTTAACTTAATTTTGAAGTGAAAATAAAGTAATTTCGCGTTTTAGATTATCAACTTTATGTAACTTAAATTTCAGGAAAGCTCTGTGGTTGGTCAGTTTGCACACATTAGCGATACTAGCTCAATTTTCCCTGTGCCAAACTTTTAACTTTGATCTTTTTACCCTGTAGTAGAATTAACATTAGTCTTTATTACTTACATTTTAAAGAAACAATCTTAATGACATTTAGCGGGAGCAATCCTGCTGACGGTGGTACTTTTTGTTCTATGGGCTGCGTAAATTAACATTCTTCGTTTATGACTTGTTATCTACATCTTTAATCCATCCAACAATAATATTACTTTTATTAAAGCCATTTTCAAATTGTCTTGTACGTGGATTTTGTATCATCATTACTTCTATATAATGTCGTTATAATGTTTATTCGCGCCTTTCGTGGATGGGTTCAGTGGATAAAG
This sequence comes from Medauroidea extradentata, assembly GCA_003012365.1. Taxonomy (NCBI): domain Eukaryota; kingdom Metazoa; phylum Arthropoda; class Insecta; order Phasmatodea; family Phasmatidae; genus Medauroidea; species Medauroidea extradentata. Next base: position 13,345 of record PNEQ01005713.1, read on the forward strand.
ATTTGTTTATTTTGTTATTTCAGTTCTTAAATGTAATTTCTCGTTTCAATAGTATTCATGTTACTTTATCGGCTATGTCACTGGAGAAAATTTAAATTACTTTTCCAATCTTAAGGCACTTGTATTTTCGCCTACCCTAGTCCCATTTTACTTTCACATTTTCAAGAATACGCCTTTCAAACAGGTGTCATAATATCATAATATTATAAATGCGAATGTGTGTTTTTTATTAGTCCTTCTTTCACGCAGAAACGGAGCAACGGATCGACGTGACTGTATGTATAAAGACAGTGTATGGGCCGAAAAGCGACATAGGATACTTTCTACACCAAAAAAATGCATCACGATTAGGAGTTGGGGGGGGGGTGTATGGATAGAATGGCAAATTGAGGTACACAAACATTTAGTGAATACAAACTTTGGTGAATTTTCGTGCCAAACTGCGAAGATTTTTGCCAAAAGAAAACCTATTTAACTAAGGGGAGGTGGATTGTTAGGGGTCAAAACAAGGTGTGTATATATGTCTACAGACATATGTGTAAGGGGTTGGTTATTTAATGTGTGCCTGCGAAGGTTTCTGCCAAAAATAACTCTAATATGAAGGGGCGGGGCAAAATAGTGTAGAAGGGCTAAACAGGTACCAGAAATATATGATAAAAATGCTGTTGCTTAGTTGTGCACCCACGAAGTTTCCTGTCAAAAAATAATATTTTTGTGACAGGGTGTGAAGAACGGGGTCCAGGGACAGAACGGGGAACCCAAAATTGTTATTGTTTCAAAATATTCCTAAAGCGGTCATTGATGGCAGTTAAAATATTTTTTGCACCATTTTGCACCTTAAAAATTTTTTTTTGTTTGTTTTAGAAGTATTATCACGTTTAATTGAATAACCTACAAACGGACTCGGTGGAACAAGTTATTTTAACAACAACGAGATACATAAGTAAATTTGGTGATATATTGTCACGACGCTAATTTTCGGGCTTTTGTTTTTTGTTTTTTTTCTCCTCATCCATCTCAGGGGTACGAAGTCTTCTTATACCATAGTAAAATAAACGACTAACCAAAACTAAAATTAATAGTAATAATAAAAAAAACTAACTAACTAAACTGAAACTCCTGCCGTCTGGCACTTAGGCCGTCGTATCGCCTATCGGGGCATCGCCATGATCGCCTAAGTTCTAACGAAAAGTCTTACGAAAAAGTCCTACGAAAATGAGCAAAAGCG
>PNEQ01005713.1:14672-38442 GCA_003012365.1 Medauroidea extradentata
CGGCCGGCAGGTATTTATAACTACTGGTTGCGCCGTCGAGAACCTTCCATGATTTACCTTCCTGGAATGGTCAGCAGCGACCATTCCAGATCGGCGCAACATCTACCCTCTCTGTCCCACAGGGCATTCACTCGTCAGCGACGTTTGACGTCACGGGCGGGGGGACTGTCCGAGAGCGGAACGACAGAAATGTGCTGTAATGCACTTCTAGCCCGTACGTCGGCCCTACCAACAGCTGGTAATGTGGGACAGGGGAGCGGGGGAGTGTTGACAGAGGCGTCCAGTGCCCCCGGAAGGCCGCCGCACGCCGAAGGTACCAGAAGAACCCACAGCACACGACCGCCCGGCGACACCGAAACATCCATCACCACACCCCCCCCCCCCCCCATACCTACAACCTAACACAAGGCCATCGGCCCACACACACTACCAGGACACTGTCCGCAATGGAATTCACTAGCACTGCAGTGGCAACAAAAAACTCTACCTGAGAGACTGTGTGAGAACACTATAGATTTCCGCAATTCTAAAATCAAAGCAATTACTTCCCAAGAACTGAATACTCTTAAAAATTACAAACCAAAATAACTTTACCACCTATTTCGAGTATGGATGAGAAGAAAAAACCAAAAAAACAAAAGCCCGAAAATTAGCGTCGTGACAATATTTATTACATAGTTTGTGACATTTTAAAATGTTTGTTGCAATAGGCGTTTATTAATTTAATTACATAGTTTGTACTTTGCAAAATACTGTTCGTATATAATTTTTACATTGTTTATGTTGTTTACTGTTGTTAATTTACAGCTGATTTGTGCTCTATTGACAATTTTAATAGAACCATGCGAGCGAAGATGTGGGTAAAATATAGTAACTTCAATATTTTTGCCATGTTGAATAGTCCTACGAAGTTTTTAACGCTACCCCATGCATGCCTCAAACCATTATTGACTGTATTTTTACTTCTACAAAAATCTCTTTAAAGAATGCATGCTACTATTGCTTGATAAGTTGCCTGTGATTATTTGTGTCATTGTAGGTGTCTCCAACATTTGTTGATAATGAGGACATCGGCCAAAATTATCTTATCGTCGTGTAGATTGATGGCCAGTAGGCAGAATTTGGACAAGGCGAAAAAAATTAACTTTATAGCCTAAAAATTTTAATATGCCTTAAATAATAAGCCGACATAACTGTAAATGGTGATATTAGAAAAATTGTAAGAAACCACCAATGATTCATTTTATCAAACCTTTATGACGAACTACAACTGACGATGTAATAGAGTATCATGAATGTGGCGTTACTGTTCAGCGTTTTATATCATGACGTTCAAAAAGGGATTAATAAAATTATAAAACCTAATCACATCACTTTAAATATTGAAATTAATTATATTATTTGTCGGTTAGTTACGAAGTTATATAGTTGTTAGCCAATTAAATCTTTATTTTTCTCAAGTTGTTTAACCGATTGGGTACCTCGAAATTCTAAGACGGCAAAACGGCAAGATGATGATATACGACGAACATATAACGAGACGGTGGGGCGAGACGACGAAATGATGAAGTGAGGGCGTGATTTCCTTGAGGTCTAATATTAAGATCTAAAACTATATTAACACAAACTATACAAGGCTTAAGTCAGAATAACTATGTACGAAGCATTTAGTATAGCGTTCATATAGTAGCTGTTCGACGGAGCGCGTGGTGCTGCGTCTGTATCCTGCATATATTGTGCTGTCAGCAGCATGTGATATTGGGATGCTGTTTGGCTGTCAGGATGTTAGCTGACTGTTGAATCATTATTAACATCCTGCATTTAATTTCAACCGGGCAAGTTGCTGATCGTACGTAGTTTGCGTTAGCAAAGCAAAGTCGCAAAGTCAGTAGACAAAGTTGCCTTAGCTGTACGCAGCCACAGGCCAACAAAATGATTTCTAACAGATTAATCTCCAGCGACGTGACGTGCAAAACAAATAATCATTTGCTACAAAAACACTTTATGAGAAAAATATATTACTACGTATTAAACAATGTATCTAAATATCAGTTTATGAAATCAACGACCCGTGAACTCACCCCTGTGTACGTGGTTTTTTACATAGCTACGGATATCAATATCGCGAGTGTAAGGGCAATGAACGGTTAGTAAATTGTCTTCGTGAACAGCTCGATGCTTCCCTACCTTACAACATATGAGAAACACTTAATCGCATAAGAATTCTTACAGCAGATGAGCAGATGCTACATGCACCAGCATCCTCCGACTACACTCTAAAAAATTCTGTAATTTTACACATAATGTACGTGACAGCAGTGTTTCCGATTGCATGCGCGTGTTTCAGCACTAATTTTGTTTTTGTAGTTTTACAACCCATCACAATAAATATACCAATCATATTTGTAAAATAACCAGGTCTCTGAATCATTGTTTATAAATGATGTTTGTGCCAAATTACGCATGCCGTTAGATGTAAGTACTAATCACTGTTGCAGTAATTTTTCACCAACGTTCAAAATATTTTCAACAAAAATGTCTCTTTTTACCAGTATAGTAGTGTAAATTCATACGCGCATAATGTAAAGATAGAACTTCTTGCAGTTTCTCCATTTTCTACAATGCTATTTTAATATGTACATTGCTGCGCTGTTAGAGAACTTCTAATCAACTGATAGTCCTTCAAGTGTATTTTGGGAATCGAACCTGTGTCCCGTAGATTCCAGTCCAGTCTTCTAGCCACTAGACCACAGGCGAACCTTCAGATGTAACGTCCTGCCTATAATGTTTGCATTAAACTTTGTTTTTGACAAATAGTAAGGCTTAATAATTTCGGCTATTATTAATTGTTATCGTATAATTTATTTTTCACTTAATTAATTAAATTAATGAACTGCGTCTTACTTTAGTGCCGCATCTTGGCAGCTATTTCCACTATCTGGCTACTGATTATGCATTTTGCAGCTCTGTTTTACTTTTCCATTCTGATTTGAAAATTCGTAACTTTATGGTCTGATACTGGTAATTTTATTTTACTTTCCGATTTAAAAATTACACATAATGGTTAGCACGGAACTTTAAAAAATGTAATATTGTTATAACATTATACCTTAACAGAAATATTATTGACAACTACAGTTGCCTCACAATAATACTTGTCATCCTTTAGCTTATTTGAGTTTAAATTTGAAGAATGGACTTTCACAAAAATTGCTTACCGCAAAAACCAAGGAGAAAATGTATGTAGACGACGTTAAGTTATAATAAGAACTTAAATATTTATGGTATTGCTTTTAAAGATACAATTTTTTTCCAACACAATATTGACATGTAGCAGCATAATTCAGTTTTGTTTTCAATATAATCATTGTATCTTCACTTATTAATCAGTCTACGCAAAACATGTTAACAGCTGAAAGACACGTACTATTCTCCGTTCACTCTTAGTTGAGTTTTAGGATAAACAAAGCAAATTATAAACAAACATGTTCATTGGCTGCCGACCGCCGTGCACTGTGATCTTGCATAAGAAATAGATCTTTGTTATCTGTCGTGTACATATAAATTTACCACTCCATCACTTAATGAGAGAGCTTTATTAACAAATATCTAAAATATACAGACGTTACAAACACAATCTACGACGCTATATGTTTATTACTTTAATTATGGTTAGCGGACGACACGTCCGTACAGTTGGTTCACGAGTTATTTAACGACTGACGCACTGTTAAACGTACAAGTTTCTTGGTACACTTGCCAGTATTTAGAGACGTACGATACTCTGAAGATACCAAAAGTTTAGTTCAGTAATTATTACCACAGTAAAAATAAGTCAGAAATATCACAATCAGATATAATGTTTTATTTTTTCAAAGTATTTTTCGACGTTAACGCGTCGATGTTGTGGTTACTGCGAATGTTTTCTTTCGTTCGTCCATTTTCCGTTCCAGTTCGTCCGAACCACGGCCGCGTGGTCCGAACCAAAGTTCTTTGTACTATTTTGTTCCGTCCACGCGTCAGTTTATATTTACGTCGCTTGCGGATTAGGTTATGTGATGCTGGACGTGAACAGTGAAAATGTCTTGCATGGTTTTCGAAACGTGGATATATGTCTTCATTACAGAATAAACTGTGATGATGTTTATAAGGCAAGAATAAAAATCTCGCATAGCAATCTGTTATGCATAAAAAACAATATGTTTCGTGAATTATCGACAGATTTTTGCTGATTTATAAAAGTAATTTTTCCAAAACGAAGTACAAAATAATCCAGGAGGACTTTACAGTAAGTTTAATCACTCATCTTGTTGACAACTTTTTTTCTGCATGTAGTACAAAATTTTTGTTACGTTAACACCGGAATATTTGAATACAATTGTTAGTCATGACTTGACAATTACTATTAAATTTTGAAATATACAGTAATTACACATGATGTCAATATTTTTATCAAGTTTTTGTGTATTTTTTTTCCCCTATATCAATAACACGTACGAAATTTTCACGTAATATTGTTTTAATATATACGGCGTTGTTGTTTCCTATGATGCCAACTGTACACACTTTTGTCGGTTGGGAATAGTTCGTCGGCGGGACGCACAAATTGAGCCAATTAGAAGCTAGCGAAGTGCAATGATATTACTTTATTTGTTTACTTCAGAACTCAACTTAGAGTGAACGGAGAATAGCAGTAAGTTTCCTCTTAACCATTGCTTTCCTCCTAAAGATCAAATTGATACGATTATACAGAGTGGTCCTGAAATACAGGTACAAACACAGGGAGGTGATTCCTTATGGAAAATAAAGTGGGACATATGCAGGACACTTTGTACCTAAGTGTAATATTGTGGGAGTAATGAGCCACAGAACATCGAATTTGAAAACCTTGTTTATTTTAAATATCGGAAACAGAATTATGTAAAACCACAGTACTCTGGACATTGATTTGTGTTATAATAGTCTTCAAACCCACATCAAATGCTGGTTGATACCTTCAGTCATTACTAAAAGAACAGGGGTGGCCACCCTCTAAGTGGACTAAACGTTTGTGCCATCGGGATAGTGAAACATTTGACGATGTTTTGTTGAGTAATGCGAGCTTTGTAATAAAAGTGGTCCTCTTATTGCAACTGTCCAGGACTCATAGTTTTCGTGAAAAACGCACGCGAAGCTTTGGCTGAAGCGACAGAGTACCAGGAGAGCATAGGCAATATTGCGTACATTGTGTTTGGAAGTGCTCAATTGCTCTATCCAAAATGGGTTAGAAAACATTACGTACGAAAAATATCGTACAGTAACTTGTAAGGGAGATATACACCCTTACAAAGCGACGTTTTACCGAACAAAAATTTAATCTAACAGACAATAAGAAAGGTATTGTGAATGATTACTTTGATCGTAAGTATTTGCACAGCCACTATTGTGGTGTACAACTTCAATAAAAACGAGAAGGTTGTACGGTCCTACCAATGTATGTGTAACATATAGGTATTTTGTATTGAATCACCACCCTATACTCTTCCTATACTGTATTAGATACAGTGCCCTCCAAATCGATTATACACAATAACCCAAGCAACTCCACTCATGGTTGTATACCCTGGCATAAATTATTGGTAATAAGGCTTAAGCTAACACAAATGAGCTTTGCGAGTTACATATTTACCCTTCACATCACCTAACAAAACAGACATTGGACCTAAAAATTTCAATATTTTATAGGGGCCAGAACAGGCCGTAGCCAATTTTGAAGATATAAATAGACTACCTTATTACTTAGTACTATTTGTCGACACATAACAAGGTCTCCTACCTTGTACATATGAGGCAGTTTGTATTTATTATATTCCTTTGCCACCTTCTTCATAGCTTTACATAGATTCTCATACATCACATCCCATCTACTCTCCATTTCAGCCCGGTTTGCCGATTCGACAAGGTCTGCTGGAATACCCCAAATATTTAGCAAAGGGAGGGGAGCTCTCTCCCAAACAACACTTTTCTTGGCGAAAACCCCGTGGTTGAGTTAAATACCGAATTAAACACCAGGTTCAGCTCGTTCAGATGTTTGTCCCACTTACGATGTTCGCGGTAATGAAAATTTCTCAGAGCTACTTTCGCATTTTTATTTAAGTGTTCAACTAAATTTGGGCAGGAATAATAAGGGCTAGTGTTCGCGTGTCTTATCCCCCATTGAAAACACATGTCGTTAAACGCCCGGGAATTGAAGTCTGTTGCATTGTCCGAGACAATCTGATCAGGCCCACCAAGTACTTTCCATACTCTGTCCACCAAAGAACACACACTATTAATAGCCTTCATGTCACGCATAGGTATCATAATAATTAATTTACTAAATCCAAGAATTATTATAAAAAGGCAATTATTTCTCAAAGTAGATCGGTGAAGAAGCTCAAATGCGTCACGTAAACCCGCCTTTCTGGAACTTGACCGGCATGAGCACTTACCTTACTATTAAGAGGCTGCTTAAATAAACTGGCATTCCTACACTTCTTTACATGTCCCGCGATTTCCTTACCCATACCAAACCAGTTAAAACCGTGCATATCACCTGTTGCATCTTCACTATCCCCATGTGCCCTCCTCCTGGCGAATCGTGGTAATAAGAAATAATCACCTCTTTTACACCTTGGGGTACTAAAACCCTTTTCCCCCGCACCTACATAGTATAATATGCCTTCTTTTACTTGAAATCGGGTTTCCTCCCCATTACGTAATTTATCTTTTAACCTTTTGCATAGTTCATTTTCCGCTTGCCATTGCTCCAATTCTACAAATACTTCCGGTATACCTTTAACTAGGGCAACCGATTCTCGCACCATAAACTCACCCTTCCCCAATTCATTCCCTTCCGCCCCGGCCGGGCGCCTTCTAAAACTATTTTTGAAAAGCGCCGATGGTACAAATATACTTGTCAGTCCCACATCGTCCTGAGCCCGGACTACTTTTATTTCACCCCATTCCTCATATTCCACCCCACCCCCCAAAACATGATACTTCTAGCGCCCTGTTTTTACCGGAAATCCTACGACCCAGCTCTCTCAACCACCCACAATCTTCCTTTTGGCACCCCTTTCCTTTCCCTCCCGGCAAAACATCACCCGCCTCATAATCTTCTAGGTTAAACATTCGCGACAAACAATCCGCAAGAGCGTTATATTTTCCTATAATATGGTGAAATTTGAAACAATAATTTTTCAATTTAGCCACCCATCTCCCTATTTTGCCTACTTGTGTCGGGTGGGACAGTAGCCATGTAAACGCTTGGTTATCACTAATCAGGTCGAACTCCTGATGTTCCAAATACACACAAAAGTTCTCAACTCACCACGCACAGGCCATAGCCTCCTTTTCATACGTACTAGTATTTCTCTCTCTTAGAGGAAGCATTCGGCTCTATAAGCTACTGGTAGGTTCTCCTGGCCCTTATCTTGTAGAAGCACTGTGCTCAAATCTATAGATTACGCGTCCACTTGCTGGATAAATCGTTGCTCAAAACTCGGCAAGGTCAACACAGGCGGATGCAAAATAGCATAGTTTAGGCGATCAAAGGCCTTTTCCTGTTCCTCAACCCACACAAACCCCGCGGTTTTTCTTTCCAGACTACATAAGGGCGAGCACAGACTAGCATAATCTTTAATAAACCATGAAAAATACCTTAACATTCCAAATAAATCGTATAACCCCCTTCAGGCCTCGGGAAATTCACTGTAGGAGCTATTGTATTGGGGTCCATCAACAATTTTCCCATCGACAGCACAAACCCCAGAAATTTACTCTCTGTCTTTCCCATGTCACCTTCTCTGGGTTCACAGATAACAAACTTGTAGTGAATATCTTCAAATGCTTTATGCAATACCCTGAACAGGCACTGCCCCCCCCCTCGAAATTAACTTTAAAAGGGACCCTGCGCCATTCACAATGCCCCCAAGGCGTTACAAAGGCTAAATACCTCTTACTGTCTTTCGCGAGAACACATTGGTGAAACACAGCGATCAAATCAATTACTGAATATACAGAGGCTCCTCCCAGGTGTTGCAACACCGTTTCTACAATAGACGCCAGGAACGGGTCGACATGTACTCGCAGGTTAGTTAGGCGATAATCCACAATCAGATGGTACTGTCTCGGTTTTCTCTTCGAAATCAGGAAGGCAGGCGACACAAAGTCTGACTGTGATTCTCGAATTATTCGCTTTACCTTTAATTCCATAACTATTTTCCTAAACTCCTGCGATTTTGGCGGATCACACTGATAAGAGCGCAGCCTAATCGGCTCTTCACTAGCCAACTTTATCTCATACGGATAACGGTTACAACAACCTACTTCCTTCGTAATTACATTAGAATATTAATTTGTTTACCCCTCTAAATTTGTCCTATGTGGCTCTGATACAAATAAACCACAGTTCTCTACATTGCCACACACAACTTCCTCAATATTTCCCCCATGTAGCTTCTCTCCTTCCCTTAGCGGGTCAAGTCCAAATTGTTATATTTTCTCACGGAAATATATTATCCCATTAGTTTCTGACAAAAACTCCAACCCCAAAATCATAGGGCTTATCAATCCCGGAATTATCCAAAATCTTTTTATCCAGGAGTACCCATTAACTTTAAAGTGCAGCTTTATTTGCCCTCTTACTTTACAAGCAATACCGTTGGCCACATACAAAATGATTCCGTTTCCTACTGTAAGCTGTTTTTTCAGCTCGGGAAAATGGGTTATCAATCTACTCACTTCGGCTTCACTAATAAAGCAACTTACAGCTCACGTATCCACCAGTGCCTCTATATTTTCACCTCTTACCAACACTGGTAATATAAATTTCTTATCACCAAAATTTTTTGAACCTAACGTCGCCACGCCCTCATTTTTCGTTGTTCCCGCCTTCGGCTCATTCCGACAATCGCGCTCAACATGTCCCGTACTACCACAACCATAGCATTTTATGTCACCAAACCTGCTCGACATTGTCGCACAGAAAGTTGCAAATTGTGCCAACTGTCTTTAACACAAGTCCGGGCCAGATGCCCCACTGCACCGCAGAGGTAACAAACCCGCTCGGCGGGTAGCTTAGCACCACGCACTCCAGGCGACACAGCGACTATTCCCCACTCGTCTCCCGCAGTTCACGATCATACAATGACGCCACGTAAGCGCAGTTATCAACCTCAACCGCCAACACTTTAAACTCTTACAAATTAGCAGGAATGGCATACCCTACACTGTGATTTCTTATTTCAGGGGATATATCATCATTCTAAATTTTTACAATTTCACTCTCAAGATATTCAACTCCTAAGGCGCCCATGCAGTCGTCACAGACTGAACACACTCCAATACCCTCTCACCGGGTCTTTGAAAAAGTTCCACATACTTCCTTACCAACTCTACTTTAGCATGCCTCGGACATAACTAAGCCCACAAATTATGCTTTACACGGGTCCACTCTTCCTTTTCCTTTATACCTTCCAATATAATATTCAAACTCAACCAGGAACATTTGCATACTAAAGATTGCCATAATGTAAAGTTATCCGGAAAAACATTTGTTTGAACTACTGTATCCACTCCTAAACAAAACTTCAACAATTATTCCTCTTTCGCACTAGTTAGAAAATTTACAGCGCTGAATGAAGAATGGGCCACCTTGTACTGAAATTCTGTCGTCACACTTTGATACTTTATCTGACTTGCTTCTTCCTCGGAGGATGTGCTGCCCCTTGAAGGATTTTTCACCACTTCTGTCATTTTACGCCTGAGGTCACCTACGCCCTCGCTTTCCTCAACCGAAACACCCGCCGTTGCCAGATTCGTTTTGAGTGCCTCTTTGCCGAAACAGTAAATCCAGCTAGCCATCCTGACTCTGGAACACAATATCAAACAAGCTAACAAACAGCTCAAAAAAGTAGAGTGGCGCAGCCGTGAGATGTTCCCCTGTCCCGAAGGAAAGGGTGACGTAACGATTGCCTCACCCTTTACACACAACATAGACCTCCTAACCTTCTAAGATCGAACTGGGATGGGTAGCCCCCCATATTAAAAAAGTTTACTTTGGAGAAGTTCGCCAATTAAAACGTAACAAGTTTAGTTAGTTTAAAATACTTTAATTTCGGGCGCAAACACAGAAACTGAATAGTACATAGGTAAGCAAACTTCCTTACACAGTTTGTAACTCCATAACTCCAAAATCTAATCAAAGACACTGTAGCCTCAGCAGCATAGCAATATTCCAAACATCAACAGGCACGATGCAACCAACCGGTGGAGACCTGGCAGGGCGAGATAGAAACGACACAGTCTAGTTCGACTGATTAATTCAGCAACTCAGTAAATCTTTTCATCGCCTACCTAGTACATTGCCGACGTATCACAACAGCAGACAGCCCTCGACCTTACGGTCGCCCAAGTTCAGCACCGGCCACCAGGAAAATCCCACCCCAGTTCGACCGTCTTGCGGCTGTGTCGTTACTCGTGACCGCCTCTCGCGGTCGTCGTAAAGAGAAGAACATTCAGCGCCGACGTAGGTAAACCAGCAACACGGCCCTTCCAACCATGGCTCCCTTAAGGTGGAGAGCAGCTCGGGCTCGTATTCGAAAGTTTCCTCGGCGAGAAAACTACCTTGCTCAACTCTAGCAGCAGCAACCAAGCTCAGAAATGCTGCTCCCAACTCAATTCCAGTGAAATGCTCTTAGAATCAAACAATGGTTAAACGTCTGGTCTAACGAAGTATCCGAAGAACAGAGCATAGCGTAACTCCAGACGTCGTGTTCACAGCGACCCCCTTGCTGACTTCACTCCTATATATATATATATATTTACGTGAAAAGTGGCCTTTAGCTTTCGCCCACGGCCAATAACTCCAATCAATACACGAAACGAGTCAATAATTAGAACCAATATCCATTAACAGAAAACACTATCAAACTCTAGAAACTTCCAGGACATCACAAACACGTAATGTGCCGAATTCCCGACACAGGATCCAAAAAACAGAACCGTCCACGACGGCGGCTACTGAAGTGTTATCTTCACTCCTATATACTACCGCAGCCGCGCGCCTCGCCTAGCATGCTCCCCCTTCCCCTCTCCTATACTGCTAGCCCGCCTCGCCAGCGCTCCACAACGGCTATTGCGCACAAAATCTTTAAAGGCAAGCAAACAAATATACAGTAAATACAATATAAGTGTGCGCTTACAATTCTACAATTCAAATATAAATTACTATTAAAGAATATATATATTCTGTAGGTTCCGGAACCCATATTAAATACACACATTCAATGAGCTTACAAAATTGTTCCAAAGTTTTAATGCCGAGACACGAGGCATCTCAACAGTACTGTAAAAAGCTATGCCAATTGAAGAAATGGCACTACTCTCACGAGCATTTTACACATACTCATTACTGTGTAATTTACCATGTTATTCTGGACTCAAGAAGTTGGAAAATGAAATGTTGGTACCCATTCATACAAACGAATGATTGTCTAGCAATTCGAATAATTGGAAAACTGCACTGCGGGACCAAAGAGTATAAACAAATTTTGGTCAAGTGGAAACAAGTAACCGGGAAACATGATGAGTGCCTTTAGTGATTTAAATATGTGATGGCGTGTGGAAGCAATTAATTGGATAATATGGTTACAGACTAGTGATAAGGAAACTCTTTTGAAATTAGAAATCATCTTGAAGTTCCTATGATTAATAAAATCCAGATAAGGTTCTTTTGGAAGATAAGATCTAGCTCACACTACAAAATTCACTTATTTTGGAGCTTAGCTCATTTTGTGTTCTTTATACAGACTGTTAGCAATAGTTAAACAATGTTTTTTATACTTATAGTAAAACTTTTAAATATTTGAAAGCAGTGGCGGTTGGTGTCTCCAGTTAGCTCAGTGCAACACTAATCAATGCCTTAAAATGTTGACATACCCATACCCCAAACCAAAAGCGAGGGGTCCGGGAAAAATTTAATTTTAAGGTGCAAAATTGTGCTATTTAAGGAGTTTCCGAAATAAAAAATATTAATATACTGTTTTTAGCAATTGTATTATTTGTATAGGTAAAATATGCTGCGAAAACAAATTCCATAAAGAAATTGCAACTTTTATATCACAGAGCTATTAGTAAATGACTTTCGTAATTATTCAGCAGATATTGTTTGGCAGAAAACTGCCCTTGAACGATAAAGACTGAAAACTATTAATGTTAAATCTCTTACAACTACACTTACACACTACACAGTTCTTATAGCCGGTATGGTGTTTAAACGTGATGGAAGGCGCCAACGGTGTGGGTATGGAGCAGTGACAGAATACAAGAGTGGAGTATGCGAAATATCCCCGAGAAAAACCACCTACCCCGCACATCGTCCATCACTCCGGTATGATTTCCACATGTGAAAATCAGGGGTGATCCCACCGGGATTCGAGAAGGATCGCCTTGATGGAAAGCAAGCAACCCGATTGCTTGACAGTCGCAACCTTTACCAATCAATTTCCTTGTACGAATAAAATAATTTCCTTTCTCTGACGGCTTGGCGTAAACGTAAAAGTATTTAACGCCAGCGTAAATACACTGTACAATGTTAACTCACCGTTTGCTTAGCTAAAAGCGTAATTAGAAACTGCCATGGAATATTTTAGTTTTAAAAATAAAAATTTGTGATATTTAAGTATATTTCGCGGTAAAATAATTTTCTGCTGAATTAACAATTTTTTTTAATTTTTGACACGAAAGTATAAAATCATATTAAATTCCTTAAATTTCTGCAATGCAATTAAAATTAATGTTGATAATTTAAGTATTTACATTGTACGTTAACTCAAGTAGGTATATTCTGTATGATTAAACTGAAACATCAGTAGTTTTATAATACCTTGGACTAACGTACTGCGATATAACCTCAAACATAAATATTCTGTGAGAAAATTTGCATAGTCTGTCCTTGGTTACATCAGGGTTTTTAATGTGACATAGACATTTTTATAGCAGTTTAGAGAAACACTAAGAAGTTGTGTTCTTTATGTAGCGCCAATTATTTGGTAAATATTCGCTCTTAATAACAACTTAACTTAAAATTATTTTAATTCATAATTTGTTAAATTTTAATCGATCTAAAATGCTGTATAAAACGATTCATACTTATCTAAACGTGGACAGAACCGTTTCCACTCGCCACAGTGCCATCATTCCAACAGAAAGTTACATATCCACTAATGAAGTCACACTACACATACACTGACCGTCACAAACCCAACATAGCTCATGCATGCAAACAAATATGATACATTATTACATTTTGCTTATGTTGTAATCACCGTCATGTTTCCGAAGAAATTATACTCGTAAGCTGTGTTACGTGGCAAAGTCGCATTATATTGCAGTCAGATGATGTTGCTCTTTTTATCACTTACACACAAAGACTAAGAAATTTTTCTTGTTCGTCTTATATATAGCTATATACACATAATTTGACAGCAGCGGAATCACATTAGCCAAAGAAAAAACATAAATGGAAGGCGAATCCAACAGCGCACCCACTAAATTTATTACGCAAGAAAAAAAACTTTACATGTGCCTAATTCACGCGAAACCCAGATAAAACACGTAGTAAACAGAGTGGAAATTGTCCGGAAACTGGTCACGGTCAAGCTACCTATAAACTTTTCACCCTACCCTGCTAGGTTCGGTTGTTTTCGTAGGGTTTGGGCAGTTGTGGCGGATATCTTCGTTGCACGGATTTCAGGGACAGCTGCGGAGGGAGGGGGGATATGACCCTTGCTGTTTCTACCTACTATGACGTGGCTCTCCCGTACACTGCCTGGCACATCAACCCCTGTGCGGCTAGTCACTAGAGTTTTAGCGCGGGTTAGATGATGAGCAACAAAACTTTCTTGTTGTGTTGCAGAACAACAGTGTTGCCACACAGACGAATACGGAAACATATTTTTTGGCGAAAATATGCTCAGTGCAATTGCACCGTTGCACTACACAACCGGCCGCCATTGCTCAAATGTATATGTTATGGCGCTTTTCATAAATCTAAATAAAATTACATTCATATTCTCATTTGCATTTAATTAACTTTCAAGACTATCATATTTTGTTTATTGAAGCTGAAATAAGCTTTAAGAAAATGCGGCATTTCGGAAATTTGTTTTCATAAATTAATATTTGAGACTACTCTCAAACATTTTCATCATCTTTTTTTTTCTGTTGCTATGGAGATTTTTAAATAGTCTCCTTTTACATTGGACATGTATATTTTTCGAGACGACTGAAAAACGCACATATGTGCTGAAAATACATTTTGTACATTTAACTTGAAGTTTATGGGGAAAGTTAAAAAAAATAATTAGGTAGGCCTAAATAAAGTTTGTAAAGGAGGAGAGCTAGATGCTAAAATTTATTCATAGATTTTCCTCAATAACTTCTGTTTTAATATTCATTTGCTAAATGTGGCAATGTTGAGGCAAATAAGATATTTGTGGTGAATTCGGTATATCATTATAGTGTTTATTTTATGTTGGACAATTAACCGTTCCTGAAAGTTAACCTTGCAATTATTCTGCATGACAAATTAATAACAGATTCCATTATTATTTGTGTCACGTAGTTTATCAATAATGTATCCTTAGTCTTGTCAAAGAGAACATTTTAAAAATACAATCTGAATAAATGTTATAGCTCGAAAACTGGAAATGCATGATAATTATCTCACACTTCCCTTTAAGTAACCTCAGCAACTACGCAGTGTATAATTATAGCACCGTACGTGTACACATAATGAAATACAGATATTTTAAAGCAAATATTTTATAATTAGTTGTGGTCTGGCTGAATGGTAAGGCACTTTCTTTTTAAATTGGAACTTAAGTGTTTTTGTAAATTAAGAATTGTAGAAATAGGTCACATAAACATTTAAATTAATTGTCATGATATTTGTTTTTCTGTTTAAATGTCACACTACTATCACGAGACAGGTAAGTTGTGTAATCACTGAATAATAACTCACCACCATTCAGATGGTAGAATTCACTATTTCACAGTTACGCTGTTATTTTTCCCAAAGCAACAGTGCAAAAGCGGATCACATTTGTAAGCTTAGGTTCAGTCATCACTTCAAATGTGTTGACGCCGCAACTATTATACATCATACATACGTGTTTAGAGTTGTGTACCAAGCATGTGGATACAAATAGGGGAAGCAGCAAGGTACTAAGGTGGCCAATCTTATTCTGCCAACGACTGCAGTATCGCTCACTTACAGAATGTATTGGTCCATGTAAGAAAAGAATAGGATGAGGGAGAAGAGAGAGAGAGACAGCGACAGAGATAAACAAATATAGAGAGAGTAGGGCGTCGGTGGCACAAAGAAAATCTTGGTTGAGTGTAATATCTTATTAAGGTTAAATGTCGCGCACGCCTTGTGAGATTCTCTACCGCCTGATTACAGCATGTTCAGGAGTAAAATTTATTACGTCAATAAATTGAAAACCGTGCGGATGGAGTTTGTAACGTACAGGTATTGGTGTAGGAAAATATTAAGTGAAATATATACTTATTTAGGGTAATCTGCGAAATTGGAATTGTCTGGTCATGTGACCATTCATTCGATTCGGTATCGCGTCACTCAAAATATAACAATATTTGTATATTACTGTCCTAATAAATTGACTGTATTCTCGGTAGTCTAAAAATAACGTAATTATTATTTACCTTTTAGTGCATTTTTAAAGCAATCTTTTTTGAAGTCGGTGTTATTTTTTCATATTTTTTGGTCATGTAAACACTACATTAACAAAACACACAAACATTTAATCTCCGATAGCTCTTATGAACACAAAAATGTTCCAAATGCAGCCACTCTACAAATATGGAAATGTCATGAACAAAATACGTAAAAGTCGAGTAATTTTCCTACAGTTATGTTTGTACCGAAATTTAATAAAATTCCAAGACATGGTTTCTCGGGTGTCTCGTGTGATCAAAAAATGTTCAAATGGCAGCTATGTGACTATATATGAACATAGTAAGTAAGAACAGGAGATATAAAATTTAACAAACCGCCTTATATGTGTGCCGAGATTGTTGAAAATAACCGATTAAGGCCGTCACACATTATTGAGAAATAAATTTATACGTAAGTGTGATTTTATTAACAATGGTATATACATTTAAATAAATATGGAACTACTAATTAACAATTGCAAAAAGTAAAATTATCTAGGAAGACAATGCCAACTATATAGTAGCAGAATTTTTTCCCTCGTAGGAGTAACAAAGCTAGAATAATTTTGGCATTTTATAAATTTAAAAGTTCACAGAATATTTACTCTCGGTAGTAAAAATTTACTTTCTGACAATTTTGTAACTTTTTCAGGGCTACTTTGCGTAATAAAAGTTATATTTCGAATATACCTGAGCATTTTATTTGAATACACCAGCAGCCGAATTTAAATACATTAGAAAGTAGGCACAGTCACGTACTGGTTTTCTCACTTTGTCATGAAGCGTACAGCTTCACAAAAGTAAAATTTATCACCGAGTGAAGAGTATATTCGTATGTATTTACATGCTAACGTATTACGTAGTCTATTAGCACGCAGGAAGCATCGCTAATTGAATGTTACATTCTTTTACGGACTTACGTCATTACAATCCGCGCTGCCAGTCTATAAATCCTCTTGTACAATACTTTCTGCTAACGCCAACTTCATCCTGCTGGTAGAAGGTTACGCGTGTCTGTGTAGTTTCTCAAGCACGCGAACCAAGGTTAATAATGCTGTGCCAGTGTTAGTCTCTGTTATTTCCTGGTTTACCTAATTATGTGTTTGCAGTTTTAGAAGATAATTTTAAAGGCGAAGGTTATGGATAATTCTACATTATTGGTGATTAAACTTTATGATTTCTTATCTCTGAGCGATGCAATTATAAACACAAGAAGAAGTAACTTACGTATCGTTAATTAATACTTCAGACAGACAGCTAAACAATTTATATAGTTTGCTTCATACCAATTTTGCCAATAATATTAATTTAATACACTTAAAATATAAACTCACGCGAAAGTCAATCGGTAGTGAAAAAAGTAAATTGCATACAGGAATATAAGTGCGATTTTCGCAGTATTTTAAGGGTAGTATGTACGCTGCCGAGAGGACGAGTGAGCTTTCCGTACCGTATTTTTTTTTGTATCCAAAAAAATATTGATAATTTTTTAACTGTCATTTCAAAATTTAGTACTCTTTATTGAATACAAAATAATTTTATCTTTTGTTTTTATACATGTCAAATCATAGCCTACACCATTGCTATACACTGTGAATTTTGTCGGTTTGGTATGTCAGTTGGTTTTAGTGGCGTAAAGTGCAAATTTTTTCGTTTACGACTCATTACGCAAAAACTATGAGAGATACAAAAATTTCCTTAGAGGAATATTTTATCATAATTTATGTCTCAAATAAGAAAATTAATATCTGGTACAAATATAATAATAAATAAAGACGTTGGAAACTGAGTTGAACCGTGCCCTTAAAGAATTCATCGGACATCAGTAAATTGATTACCGTATCATTTGAGAACTACTGTATGCTTCCCCTCAAACCAGTGACAAAACTGAAACTTGCACAAATAATTTTCATGAAAGAAAAACAATATCGCCTACCGAGGCGCTCACCAAGCTGACTGAACTGTAGTTGGCTTCTGGCCAGAACCAGACAATGAAGGACAATGCTAAATTGTATCAAACCACCTCATATCCTCCACTTTATTTATAAAGGGAAATTAACGAACTGTACTATTCCAGGTATAATACAAATTTGGGTGTTTTTTTTAGAAATAAAATTAGGAGCGAGTTCAGATCACACCGCAAAGCTACATTTCTAACGTACAAAATGGTGCTCTGAAACATTTTTCTGTTTCCCTCTTTTCCACTAAGCTACTTCAAAATATTTTGCGACTATGTAGGGAAAATATTTAGTATTTGAACTCTTGAAATAGGGCTAACGTTACAAAAAATACATTGTTTAACAAATACAAAATATTTCTCTGTGTAATCACATAGGTTGCCTGAAGTAGGCTTAGTTCAGTGAGTTACTTTTCTTATTGTACATTGGTTTCAATTCTATGATTAGTTTTTTTTTTCTTTTTGTACAAACAGAAAAAATAAAATGCGACTTCGACAAGAGTTTGCAAGTTAACTATCAACCTTCAACATTCACGTGGCAAGACTTAATTATTTTATATATGTACGGCATAGTGATCGCTTTTTATATGTTACTTGTGACTACATTTTCTACTTGTAAATATTTATTAACTCTCATAATTTTTCCATTGTGACATGACAAAGTCAAAATTTGCTGTTACGTGAACATGGTAATAACAAAAACCAAGTGTCTTACTCGAATTAAATAACTGACCCTAAAATTATATATTATGGGCAATATACTAAACTATTAAAAAACAATGAAAGTAGTTTGCACTTTTAAAAATATCTGAAAATGATGACACTTTACTTCATTTATTGCAATTTTTTTAAATACAAAGGGACAGTAGTGTATTTTTAAATATTTAAGCATATTACCCATAATATACAATCAGTGAAAATTATTTATTCGAGTACGACACTTGGTTTTCATTATAACTTTGTTACCGTAAATTGCGAATTCTGACTTTGGCATGCTGCTATGGAAAAAATGCGAGAGTTAAAATATTTTTACAACTTAAAAATGTAGATGTCGTGCAAAATATAAAATTATGAATTTTTGCCTCACGGTCAATTTTTAATGACATATTTTTATTTTTATATTTGTAACATTTTTTTTTCTTATATATGACATCCATTTTGACAAAATTTAGCTCTTATGAAATGTTTTTATCTCTCATAGTTTTTGCGTAACGACACGTAAACGTCATAATTTGCATTTTACGGTTTTGTGCTCGCCCACGCAAGCACAACACCAAAGTTTCATTGCGACTGGATGAATGGCATATGTAGTGACACAGAAAAAACAAACATACATACATTAATTTTCATTCGAGTCAATTCGCGTTTTTTAATACCCTTAGGGGTTAATTTCAAGAAAGTTTCTGCTTAGTGAGCACCTGCAAACTTTAAAGAGGAAACATACCCAAATGTACATGTTTCTAAATCCGTTTTAAATTTTGGGTGTTACCTGGATGAATGGATCAAGCAGCGCCAGTTGTAACAATTTTTGTTCAAAACACATTCATGATCAGAATTAAAAAAATATATATATTTTTATGTCAGAACTACGTAATTTTGTCAACTGTATGTACAGAAACTACATGCCAAAAATTTTTGAAATTGACCGAGTGGTTTCCGAGACATGATTTTTGGTACCTAGATACACACTGTGGGGCGGGGAAAGAATGATAAATTTTATAATACTAAACAAACAATCGGGAAAAAATATTAAAGGTTTCTTACAGTTATAAAACGACCGTCAGGATAAAGCATCTGAATTTCTTTCAATAGTAAAAAATCACTCTTGCATAGCATGCGTGCCCAGAATTTAAATCTATAAATATTTCACACTGTTAATAGCCTGAATTAGTGTGCGTTATGACATTCAAAGAAATTCAAATTAGTCCGTTCGAAACCGTAGCCTCTATGTATTTTACTACTTAGGGTAATACGATCTATCACCCAGTCAGCTGCATACTCGTACTCACTACTGTCAGTTAACACGTTGTTAA
The DNA here is from genome assembly GCA_003012365.1 of Medauroidea extradentata. Classification (NCBI taxonomy): domain Eukaryota; kingdom Metazoa; phylum Arthropoda; class Insecta; order Phasmatodea; family Phasmatidae; genus Medauroidea; species Medauroidea extradentata. The sequence continues at coordinate 34,425 of PNEQ01005713.1, forward strand.
CAAATTCTCCGATCACAAAGTGCATTAACCGTAAAAGTTAAAATCTGAACATTTTACACAGAAACTTTGAAAAACATTGCAATATTAAATATAAGCAACTTAAAAAATATTGTAACATGAAATATACACAACTTCAAAATAACTGTAACATAAAATACATACATAATGAATATTTCAAGAAAAAAAATAGATTTTAAGTCGCAATAACTTGCATGTGGTTGTGTAAACAGTGTACACTCTGAGTCGCATATACAAACATTAACAAGATTTTAAGAATGGGCAAGAGGCACTTTTTTAATTACTACCTGGTTTTTCTACAAACAGCATAGCACCAATATTGTACACAAACCGTCTCATGGTTAAGAAATTAGTCTAAACAAAATTATGAATAAATAAAATTGTTTTTTGAACGCCTGTCAAAACGCGTCTGGAGCATCAGATTCCCCTGTAAAATCCCTGCTCAGACACAAGCCTGCCCTTTACTTGTTTACATATTGGAATGCTGCGCAATGTGTTCCTCATTGTCACGTCAGCAAAGTTATCATTAATGTACCAACATGTAAAATATAATGTATTGCACCACATTGTACTAACACATTGTAATAAAAACCACAAAAATACGGAAGGTGATTGGCCTACATGGTAACGAGACATAATTTAAATAAAGTTACTCTGAAACCTACCGTTTGTTCTTGCGAATACAATTTAATGTAAATAAAAGAGCACCAAGAATAAGTTTGGTGTATACATATACTCCACCAGTAGCTGTGTACGTATGAATGACAATGACATACATATCAATGCAGTATGTAACCTCACACTTGTGGGATTTCTTTAAATCAAAACATCGTCATAACACTACGTTTTTATTAAACTCTGATTTTCTCATTTGCCTAAGTACCAAAAGTACAGCATAAATATAACATCAACAAATAAACTGAAAGACAGCGGCATGCTAAGGGTTGCTCAATTGGCACTAATGTTTTCTGTTGTCATATTGTTTTGAAATACTTTTTTAGGGCACGATACAAATATGTTTACCAAACATTTCAATTGACGTTTGTTGAAAAGAATTGATATAATCATGTACTTGTTATAAACGTAACGTTTCGTATCATTTTACGTTTGGTTGTCAAGCATAGCAAATTTAAAAAGAAAGTTAAATTTTTCTGGCTGTAAATTATGTCTGATGTACAAAGTTTTAACGCAAAACATCTATATTTCAAATATGTTTAAGTGGTTTTATTATATACAAACATTGAATTCTAAAATTAAGAGATTTGTGTAGTTATGCCTAGAGAATTTTATTAAATTGAATCACAATGACATGTAGTCACATAAATTCCGGTTATTTACATAGAAGTTTTTATAGTAGACGGATTGTTTGATGAAATTATTACGTCTGTACGTAAATAATTTTGCGAGGCCTACCAACTAGCGAGAATTTTGTATTCTATATGGAGTTTACAAAATATCACTCGGTTAGCCAAAGTAGATTATAACATACTCTCGCGTTGTTTCAATTTTAATCTGAATTAAGTTTTCTTGCACCCAAAAAATAAACCAATCTTAATTACTTGTGTTCAATTGATTTCTTAACCTGGCTAAATGAACATCCTGGTCACGATAACAACTAAGGTTGCTTTCTGTAATTTTTTTATGACAGATGCAGAAGGAAACGGTCGGCAAGAAGAATGGTTTCGGTCCAATCCCTAAAGGAAGGAATGTACTACTGTACATGAACTCTTCTGGGCCGTATTTGTCCACCACAACGCTTGTGAAAGTCATAAGCTGTAATATTCGGTCACGAGGTTAGCATGAGTAGGGCAAAATGTCAGATTGAGGCGATCAAACAGTTACAGGAGTAATGTTTTTAAATGTCAAATAAGTATCAAACCTTGAATTTCTTGCAGTCCTTTATACATTAAGGTCATTCCACTATTTCAAACAATTGCAAATAACTCGAACATTTTTTAACCAAATGATTTGAAAATATTTGAGACTATGTAAAGTTATACGATACACAATATTGCCAGAGAATTTTTTAAATAATGTACCGTTTGCTAGTAAAAAATTAGTTTGCTTCATTATGACTCATTTTGACAACAAAATATGTGAAATTTCAGGGACAAAAATATTAAAATCCGTTTGGTGCGTTGCAACAGAAAATTCATATACACACGATGATATATACGTGTTAAATCTGCCAGAATGAATGTTTGATATATGTATTAATTTGCATTAAAAATATTTTCGAAACCACTGCAAAACTAAAGAGCGAGGCCTTAACGGGCGGCTTTGAGAGTGTTTTTTGTTGAAATCGTCGCCCAGATAGGGCTGCGGGTGGAAGGGTTGGGGAGGGACGGAGGGGTGGCCGGCTCGGACGAATGATGTGATGGCGCGCAAGCAGATAACTGTACGCTGTTGCCAAATCAGCAGGCGCAGAGAACGAAGTAAGGACAACTACAGCTGCAGCCTTTACGCACGGACACGGACCTCAACACACTTGCCGGAGAAGCGCTTGAGCTCAGCTGCAGAGCCGACGAAACCAATCACTCACCCGCTTGTTCGAAAAGTATTCGCGAAAAATTCATGAAATATCTACCACTTGGCCTACAGATTATGGAGATTCTTACAAAATTGTTAAAGTTTTTACACGTTCGTTTATCTAATCTACCTGTTAAAAATTGTGACCTAAAGGCTGGTAATTTTTTTAAATACATACAGAAGAAGCATTAAATTTTTACAAACAAATATTTGTTAGTAATATTCAGCCACGCAAATGGGCTCATAAATGCCGTAACACTAATACAATGTGAACGCTTTATGTGATCATAACTGCAAAATTCAATATTACCAAACAACTTTTTCCCTTCTCTCAAGCTCCGTTTTACGTAAGCGAGATTCGTTCTTGCTCGAAAGTAGTGTGTGCTGTGCTGGCGGGAGGATATAGTTCCTGTTTTTTCTCTTATGTGAAGTCCCTTTCGAACATTTCTCAGCAGGAGGGTGAGTGTGTCAGGTCGAATAAACACTGGTCAGATCAAGGCCCTGTAATAAATAACAGCCCACATCCGAGAGTTGTAAAGAGGGGGGATGGGGGGATTACGAGCTACGAACACTCTCAGTCACTAGTGTGCTGTGAATGAGTGATGGTTTCAACTATATTCGTTATGAAGACTTTTGCCTTATGTTTTAATGTTGAATACTAACTAGGAATATAGAGATATCAACCTGTTTTACATATATTTAGTAAACTACAGAAATGTGAAGCAACAGGAGATGGCGATGCTGATACTGTGACACATGTTCGTGTTTATTAGGATCTTTATACCATGAAAGCAGATTAAGATCGTTCTGGTGTGAAAAATTCCAAAACTTAATTTGTACGAAATAGCGTTATGTATTATCACCTGAAGAACACTATTTTAGCGTGCATAGTATCCTCATAACTGTATGTCGAAGTCAAAATCTCTACCTTACGGGAACATACCTCAGCGTGACCTCAATGAATATTGGTAGTTAAATATTTAATACTGAACTATAATTAATGTCGCTGGCTGTAGCTTACAGTTCTTAAATACACAAAACAACACTTTTCTGTATTTAAATAAATTTAATAACGTAAAGGATTTCTAATAAACTTACAGAAATTTGTTTAAAATACAACAAACTTTTTTTTTCTTGTGTCCACAAATTTGAGCGAATATCCATTGGCTCATGACATCTATCATAAGGAAAAAATTTTTAGTTTCAATAAAGCTGTTGGTTTTCATTGGGTTTCTGGATTTATTTCCTTGGACATACTCCATTGCGATATAAATGACTGTCAAAAGAAAACTTAAATAAGCAGAGTATGCTTTAGTCATCAGGGTACATACACAACATGAAATTCCAAAACTGGAATCTGGTAAGATAAAACAAGGAACAAAACAGAAAATAAAAGAAATAACACAAATATAAAAAATAAACCTAAGTTGGCATGCGACACAACGATGAGACGAAACAAAAGCACAAACAG